>JAUELH010063162.1:0-12737 GCA_031471375.1 Hermissenda crassicornis | reverse complement strand
AGAGAGAGAGAGAGAGAGAGAGAGAGAGAGAGAGAGAGAGAGAGAGAGAGAGAGAGAGAGAGAGAGAGAGAGATACAGACAGATAGACAGAGTGAGGGAATTTTACCACAAGTTGATTAATAACGTTTTCCTTCAAATCATTTTCATTTGCATAAATAAACATCTAATAATAATAATAATAATGAAGATCATTTATAATGCGCCCATTCCCATCTACAAAACAGCGCTAGGCGCCCATTGTATGAACCTTGTGTAGTTAAGCAAAGAAATGAAAGCCACTCACTTTCTAGGATCAGTACCAGGGTATGCAACAATCCATTCATTTGCAACTTTAACCATTTGGCGATTATCAAGTTTGTTCCTCCTCTTGTTTTGAACTGAAACCTTCACTGAAGATCCATCTTTAAGTCTGAACTTGTCTGTGTTGCAGTCACCACACAGACCACACATCTTGCCGATGAATCGTCTGGGTAAATTGACTTTGAGCCTATTACCACTACGAAGGACATGGAGCAATAATACATCTGATCTGAGGTTAAAGAAATTATTCTTTCTGGTTACTCTGAAAGCTCCAGGGATGCTGTATACTCCTTGGCCTCGTTTTACGTTGTTTACCTAAAAAAAAATAGAGATCAAAATAAAGGTAAAAATAATCCTGCTGAAAAAAATTTAATTAAAGTGTCTACTGATAATAAACATATCCTCAATAAGAGACTATGTGAAAAGTCTTTAATCATCAACAGCTGGTAAACTATCTTACTTGAAAAAAAAAAAAAAAATATCTAAACTAAAAAACATTTCACTGCAATTACTTTATACGTCACTCCTGCAGGAACTTTAAAGACGAAATTTCCAGTTCTTTGATGTCCTCCTCTTTTGTAAGGAATATTCCTCAAGTGGATTTCCAAGTAGTCAATGCATGCTGCTCCCTTCCGACCACAAGGTTTATTCTTTGTGTAAATATCAAAGTTTGGACGGTTTTTGAACTCATCTAATTCACACACTCCAGCAAATTTGTACCTAGGGAAAAAACAAATTATCATCAAATATGACACATCATACGGTGCAGAGCCTGGACATTCCATGAAGGAATATTAACTTTTACATCAGGCGTAAGCATTACCCATGATATGTGGGTGGAAATTTGAAATATATTATCTTCACATCATTCTCAGTCCAATTTTGCGGCCAATAAATTACCAGTCTGCACCATCAGACTGAGTTTTTGGACTGACTTAGGCGACTGGACCAAGATGCGTGTCGTATTCAGATAATGGTAAAGAAGGAACAATCCAATTTGGAAATGCTTCATCCTTGCACAGGGTACTTGACCTCCTCAGATTTTTCTAAATGATTTAATTCATATTCATCAATAAATATCAAGTGAGTTTTTCTTAAAATTATGAACAAAAAATCTTACATGCAAGTCCCCATGAAGTCATAACGGAGTCCTTTGAAGGTGGTGTAATGAGGGTCTCCTGATGCAGTGCACCATCCACATGGAGCTATCAGGTTGAGGAGGAAATCATTACAATATAAAGTTCAACTGATATTTTTAAAATGGAAACTTTTGTTAACACTAGAAAAAAGAAAAAACGTGAAAAAACGTGAATACAATTCTTATTTTTGAGAACATAACTCAATGAAATACACCTTACTATCACTTTGACCCCTCTTTTTCACCCGCTTCTAGATATTCAAAATTGGATTTAACGTTCATTATTCAACTTGAATATAAACAATTTAGGTACATCGTCCAAAAAGGGAAGACAAATGTTATTGTAACTCTGGAGGATGTAACCAATCAATACTTACAATGACATTGCTGCCTTCTCTTATCCCACAAAGCACCTGATGGGCATTTACAGACATAATGGTTTCTGACAGGTATACACATCCTTCCACCAGTACAGGGATTAATGTTTTCCTTCTTCAAAACCTCACACTGGTTCTCATCTGAAATTGTACATAAAAAAAGGATACATGATACATTAATGTAAATTCAAATGAAAGTATATTTGCCAAAATTTCACAAAAAAGTGATAGTGAAAACTTGTTATGCACATAATAAGGCTCATTATCTAATTGAAAATTTTACTTTATCGATAAATGAAGCTTACCCTTGGTTACAGAAAAGTGATTTCAAAACTTGCTATGTCATCATCATCATCACCGTCATCATCATCATCGTCATCATCATCATTACTACCATCCTCATCATCATCATCATCAACATCATCATGATCATCATCCTCATCATACATAATGTATCTTAAATCTAATTGAAAATTAAAGGTTATCTTGTTTTTAAAGCTCCTTGATCATTTAAATGATAGTTATTGATGAGAATAGAAATCTTTCAAACCTGAAGGGCACATAAATCTCACACGGAAAGTGTTACAATTTAGTTCTTTTCCTGGTCTGCAACGGAATCTATTTTTATGACACTGAATAGTTCTTCCCTGTTGATTAAAATTGCTTCTCCATGGACCAAAGCGATTTTCTCTTGCACTGCATTCCATACTGATTGGGTGTCTGCATACAAAATCCTATGGACAAAACCATTGTTTGAAATCACATTTCTGAGAATTAATAAAATTATGGCTTAAAAATCCCTTATCTGTTTGTTATACCAGCAACAGACTTTTTACACAGCAGGCAGAGAAAAGTTCAACATGGAGGAGTATGTTACTTACAGATAAGTACACCAAATCAAATGTTTTTATTACAATTCTATTTAGGAGTTATAACTTCAGTTGTGTTTTTATTCACACCCTGACCCCAAATTGTGTGAAAAAAAAAAAAAAGGTTTATCAAGCATTGATTATGGTTCCAATGGTGCTGACATAGAAGACACGCACAGAAATGGATTCAGAAAGTCATCGTATATCGCTAACATAAATATCTCTGCAGCTAATGAATAGGCCATCTCAATTTTGTGATGCAAACAGAGCTCTATTACAAAATGACTTTTGTACATCGTGAGGATCATGCATAAATAGGTAAGAGTAAGAGTATATCTCCTTTAGGCTACAACTTCTTTTGAAAAATGTTGAATCTATTCTATCCAAAATTTTTAATGGATTCTAGATCTATGCATTTATACAAATTACTATTGGTTTTGTTTAAAGGTTTGAAAATCTGTGCCTTCAAAGTTTTAAAGGCATTCCTTTCATGGAGAAAAACTACTCACTGGTCTTCTATCACGAGCTAATTTCTGTCTGAGCTCTGGCAAAGAGGTGAAACCCTTCACATTGAAAAACCTTGTGTATGATGCAGGCTCCATGTTCACTTTAAAGATGAATAAAAAAAACCAAAAGGAAAACAAGTTATCTTTCACATATGGGTGGAAGTAATATAAAATATTATCACAGGATTTCTACAACTGTAACCCTTTCTATCACTATTTCAAATGTCAAGACATTGGTTGGTCCCATACAGAAATGTCCATGAAAACTTGGATGGGTATGCTTTGGTTATCATCCTTTCCATTTCGCCCCCACCAACTGAGGGGGGTCTCTCCACATAGAAAAACAACCATGTTTGCATGTGATCATCAGTAGTCACAAAGAACAGGTTTGATTACTTCATACTTCAAAATGAAATGAATAGCAAAACATTTAGAATTGTTTATGATATTTATAGAAAAAAAAAAGCTTTCCGCCTTTCACCTCTCTCATAGTAGTCCTTACCAATAAATTATTTACAGTATTATCATAGATTGATGTATTCAATACTAATTTCTACCTTCTTGAAAGTCATGTTAAAATTAACACAAAAATCTCTTCAAACTTACATGGAGGACCACAGATAGGATAATTTGGTTCACTGCAATCGTCCGTATACCACCGGCCTTTAGATCTACTCATAGCCACACACTGTTCATCACTGCGGCGATTTTTCTGATCAAAATGGATACGGCAGACAAAATAATTCAAAGGAGGAATGTTAGGATGAGAATAGGGCAATAATTTGTTTCTAAATTTTGAAGGCCTGACAAAATGGACCAGTTTGATATCAAGGTAGGGTGAAGTGGTGCCTTCTTTTACCTCTAGAGAAAATGACCTTTTGTATCTAGTTGTCATTGAAACACGTAGCAGTAACAAGGAAAGAACTATATATCAGATGCAGAACAGTATCAAGTGTTCTTGATGGATAAGAAAATTAAGCAATGCGTTAAACTTAAACCTATGCCAGATGGCTTATGAAATAATGCTTAACCACTTGAGCTAATTTTGCACCATGGCTAACGGAACCTGGAATGCAAAATGTAGAGGTGTTATCACAAATGTTCACTTTCTTTATTTTACAAGGTTTTCTTCCTACAGCAGCATTTATTTTGAATTATTAATAAAACAACAACAACAACAACAACAACAACAACAACAACAACAACAACAAAAATAACAAAATGAAGATTCTGTTGAAAAGTTATGACAATTGAAAAAACATGGTTGTCCGGTTCACTTACATTATAATTATTTGGTTCTCTTCCTCTCCATCTTGTAAAGCTAACACCTTTGTTGTTACTCCATACAAATTCATTTTTCCCTTTGTTATATTTGGCAGCAATCCATCCATCATCCCTATATGAGAATATATATCAAGTGTATGCTTATTCAACTAAAGAGACTAATGTAAATCACCGTAGTGACATATAACATGTTAACCAAATCATAAAGAAAGCTAGCTGATACACACAAAGTATTATCTCCTTTAAAAATGATATCCAATAGAAACTCATTTACACTGTATTTTCTACAAATACAAAATAACATTTTCTCCAATATTCATGGTTATCCTCACTGCTAAATGATCATTTCTCTATGAAAAAAAAACTGTAAAAAGGTGCTACAGTCTCAAGGTAATATAAACTCAAATCTAAAAAGTTGATCTTGTCTTCTCAACCTGCTAGAATTAATGTCATGACAATTACAATTAAAGAGAAGATGTGAATTAAAACATGAAATTTATTATTAATCATGAATAAATTATGAAGTAATCAGATAATTAACGAACCAATTATTGATACAATATTGTCTTATGTCTAAGGAGGTAGAGTAAAAGCTACAAAGTTTCAACTTACCCTAATTGTCTCAATATCTTTCTGACAAGTTGGTTTTGGTATTTGTTGTAAATGCTTACAAGTGGTCTATTCAACATTTTACACATGGAACTGGCTTCTTCCCTGTTGCCCTTTTGCTTCAGTCGTTTAAAGTCATTGGGATCTGTGATTGTTTTAGTTAATTAGAAATAATTTTAAAATATATCCCAGGAGGAAAAAAATGATTTAAGTCTGTATATTTCATACCAGAGAGCCATAATACATACACTATATATTGTACATTATTATAAGCTCTTATTTTAATATCTAACAATATAATCAGTGTTCACTAGCCTATACAATCTAACCAAACTATCTTAGTCAGGAATTTTTCCAAATCAAAGTTTTCTAGCAAAGCTTTAAAATATGCTGCAGCAGAAGTGTTATATATCTTTTAGTGAAGACTTAAAAAATCCATAATCTTTGATTTGTTGAAATCAAAATTAAAAACTCAACTTTTTACACAATCAATTTTGAGATAAGCCCATAAAATGCTCTATTGGTGACTTTAAGCCAAATATTTTTTTGTTGTACAATAATAATCAATAATATTGCTATTAGTCTTAATGAGATTAATAAGTTGTGATGATGATACGAGAAGCTAGCCCTAATTTTCTCAAGAACAGGAATGCTTTCACATTAGCAGAATGGAAATGATTTTTAAAACTACTATGACTTATATTCATCTAAGATTTCGAGAAAATATATTTACAACAAGACGTCATTGATAATAAACACTTTCCATCAATTTTTCAAAGGAAAAAAGTGAACTACTCACCATGTGGTATCAATCCTATATTATCTGTGAGGAAGAATATACAAAAAGGAAATGCATTTTAAGCTTTCCTCATGGAAAAATGTAAACTCCAAAATTAAAACCTATCATACTATAATAATGACAGTTAGCAAAAATTCTATATCAATTGCAACCAATGATGAATCTATCAACAAAGATATGCTTCAAAAAGGTAGCTAGAATTTCAGTAATGCATCAAAGTGTTGAGCACAACAAGCACATATTGAGATCCTTTAGTCACAACACACAAAATCAAACCATACATCAATAGCTCTATGGTAAATTAAAATAGGTTTAACTTTCAATAGCCTGACAGTGATAATAATAGAGCATTTAAACTTTTTTACCCCGGTAAATTGTTCAGGTTTCTGAAACATAATAATCTAATGACTCCATATCAATATTTCTAGAAATGGATGCATAAGGGTAAAACTTGTCTGGAGTGAGTACAGGATAATCCAGCTCATAGGACTAGGAGAGAATATCAGGATAAGAAATACTTTACGATGTTTACAGTTTTAAACATTTATCATACTATTATGTCATAAAAAATACATACCATATTCACAAATGCAAGGCTTTTTATGATGACATCTTGAATTTGGGGAAACAATCAGCTTTCCCTTTCTATTCAGATTTGCCTGGAAACATCCCTTTCGTCCATTGAAAACACTGAGGTCAAGCATTTTAGGTGGATCAATTTGGAATGGGCGTTTATTTCCGCGTTGTTTCTGATTGACAACAAATGTATTTCCAGACACCCAGACTCCTAAAAAGTCAAGAAAAGATGTCATATGATAATCATACCCATGAGCTACACAAGGAATATATTTTATATCAAAATGCATTTCAGAATTAAAAAATAGCAAGCTTTTCAATCATAAAAATTATTTGTTGTCATGTATTATTACAAAAGAGGTAAAATTTCATTCTATTATGAGAAAATTAGAATCATAAAGATAAAAATAATCATCATCAAACGTTCAAATGTATAAAGGGATGAAATAAAGGAATGACAATGAGAGACATGTGAGAATATTGATACTTACTAAAAGATGTTGGTCTTCTTTGACGTGATGCTAAAAAGGGAGGGGATGGGGGTAGAAAAAATAGGTTGTCTAAATTGTTAAAAGGACATGTGTACAAGTAGGACAGAACATGTAAAAATAAAATTTGAAGCGCATGTTATCATTTGAATAGGATAATAATCCATATCATTTACTCTGAGCTAGTACCAATGATATATCAAGCTCAACGCTCAAGCACAACATATGAGTAAATTTAAATGAGTGGAAAAAGTAAGACATGGAAAAACTGAGGTATAATCAAAATTCATGTGATGCATGCAGCAAACAAACATTTCACAGCCACTGTGTGACTTATCATCTAGACTAGTAGATAATAAAATGAACATTTCGAAGAGTTGTCTGTAATATCATTGCATTCTCTTGAACATCATGCAAAGTGAATGAACTGTATTGAAGTAAACAATTATTTAACTGAATGTCATGGATGGAAATAATAAGATGGCTGATTTAGAGTATATAATTACGAGTAGTCTAACTATTTTCATAAAATGGAATTAAACATTGAATTACCAATAAATATTCATGACGCCACTTTCAAAAACGTTATATACATCTTACTGGTAACATACAAAAGCCCTTTTAGATTGAAAAAGTCAATATAACATAAGTCCTTACCTTTGTACATCCTCACCAAAAGGAAAGCATTGCATTTACTGTTTACAATTATAGCCTTTTTGTGCTTGGTAAAAGCAATTTTACCCCTACATCTTCTCCTTCTTATCCATCTCATTGACAGTCCAATGTAATGCCTTGGAAGGTTACAACGACGACCCCTTCTGCAGTGCATTCTTTTGGTTACAGCTGAAATATGACAAAAATCAGACTTATTGCTATAAAATCTCATGATCCAAGGATATATTTTACAATTCGTACATATTTTGAGTTTCATCAATTAACACCCCCAATGCTTTAATTAGAAAAATACCAGATGAGAATAAAAACACGAAAACCAAAGAACTCCAAATAAAAATGTGTGTGCGGTCACATTATGTCACAACTTATGATTTAAAAAACAAGCAATTTAAATCTATCTTTTTTACTTAAAAAGTTTGATTCTTGTAATGTAAATATTTGTAACACCAACATTGACATTTCTGCTGCTGTTTAAAAAAGCATTGAATTAAAAGTATTTAATAAAAACAAACTTACCTCGAACTTTAGCATAGAATCGTGGGATTTTTGTAAAGAATGTTGTCAATTCTTCACCAACCAAGTTATCATATCTGAAAATATTTATCATCATTAATTTTTTTTTCATTTTCACCTCTTTTATATAGTAATGGAGATGGTTGCAGAATTTTTTATTATACAGGGTATCTTTTTTTTTACTGTACTGATTTTTAAGAATTGGAATAGTAGAAAATAGATCCGAGATATCAACATGCAGTTTTTTTAATCTGATGAGAAAAAATTACATTCAAAACAAAAAGTCTGAGGAATTGGGAAAAAAGAATGTTCAATCCACCTTTGAGTTAATTTCAGTTTGCAGTTTTATTTCTATCTATAATGGTTCCTATTTCTGTCCAATGTTAATAATATTGTTTCAACAGTACAATTGGTGTAAAAAAAACTTTTAAAAAAGATTTTTTTTGCTACCATAAGTTTCTTTCTTGCTTTATTGCCCTTAAGAATAATTCAAATGGATTTCATTAGTCTTGTGTACTATTCAAAGCTGATTATGTCACAGTCTCTCATAATTTCGTGATCTCCCTCAAAACGATATTTTGACAATTAAATTGTACTTATTGACAATAAAAAATAAAAACAAAGATATAACATCTGTGAAAACAAAATGATCATCAATATTAAATATGTTAAATAAAAATACAAAACACTCAATGGGATTTATAAAATGAAAGCAAAACATTCTCCAAAATATCACATCGAATTGTTCCATGCAAATAATAAGAAATAGACTATATATTGAATGATTCATTTAGAAGTCTTCATAATGAAAATTTCAAATCCCAGTCCTTATCAAACCACTTTGGTGTTTGAAGTGTATAGGAAAATTCCTGCTTTGAAGATTTTAGTGTTCCTATTCAATCAATCCTCTGCACTATCATTAAAAATGTACTTTCTTCTAGTATCAATAGGAATAAAACATACCGCACATCAACGATTGATCAAGTCAATAATACTAAATCATTTACCTTGCAAGCACAGATCCATCATATCCACAGTTTATTGCACATGAATGCCAGTTCTGGGCTTTTGGTATGTATTTGTAACATTTTGAACCAACTGCCGTATAGCCTTTACGGCATGACAAATCAGTCTTGCCTGAAATTTTAAATCAGACTTATAATATAAAAAATACATATTCTAAAGATTTGCCAAATTGAAAATGTTTGGATACTAAAACACAAACATATATCTGACAACCAAAATGCAGTTCTATTTTATGCAAAAACCACAAAAATATAAGCCTGTTTTCAAGGCAATTAATTGGAGTAATAGAATGAATGTTTTCAAAATCTCATTTTAGCTTATCCCATCTTATCTTCATCAGTCCTTTTGTATTTTATTACCATTCCTCATCTATCTTTTACCTCATATTTGCTAATCATCCCACATGATATCTTTTTAAATTGATTACATAGTCGTTTGGATATTGTTGGACCATTGAAAAAAAGCTCACATTCAACTCCGTTTCCTTTGTATCCCTCATGGCATTGACATTTCCTTCCACCCTTCAGACAGTCTGCATGGATGGAACATGGAGTCATCTTCTTTTCTTCCAACTCTCCATTGTTGCATTTCAATATCTTCTCACAGGGAGTTTCAACATACTCATCTCCATTCTAAACAAGAGAGATGAAAACGGTTTGGAAATTGTTCGGATAAAAATCTATATATATTGCATGAGGCTTGTATAGAAATGAGGTGTTGGGCCTTTATCAATGTGCATTATCATTACTAGCAAGAATCACATTTTACAAAAGGGAAAAAAACTCCACTAAAGTAGCTCATTATATCTAAGATAAAACACTGTTAGAGCATTCTTTCTAAGTTTGTTAAGTCTGGATTTCAAATTCATATTTAATTTTGCTGCACCTCATTCATAACATATTATTCTATCAGATCTGTGCTGTGTCTTACCAAATCCTGAATTAAATATAGATATATAGATCGATAGATAAACCTCATAAGAGTCTAGATAAAAGAAATTACACAGGTACTTAATTTGAATGTGCTCATAATTTGACCATTGACCAACAGGCAACATGCAAGAGTGTTTTATTTCTCTGCTTTTGAATTAAAAAAAAATCAACTAATTGATTGATAAAAATGGACTCATTTTCCACTTAAGAGTAAAGAATTAAAATTACATTGAGAGTAAAGGTTTCTCCTTGATCACGATGCACCACACAATTCTTGGTACATTCATTAAGAGGCACACAGTTCATTTTGGCATCAAGGTAAAATCCATCTTTGCAAGCACAGCCAGATTCTTCATTTTCATCATCACAGTCAATTGCTTTCTCTGGTTCTGCACATGTGTTCTGGCATGCAGGTTTGTATTTCCAGGTGTATGCCATATTTGGCTTTCCACCACAGCGAGTTTCATCAGTAACCTCTGATTTAAAAAAAAGGAGAAAATCAATGTGATTGATGTCAAGAATGCAAAAGAGATCACAATTCAAAAAGGTAATATTGAATGGGATTAGAAAGGACTAATGATGGGAAATGACATAAAGTGGTGTCTGCCTAAGAAACCTGGTCTTCAGGAAGTAGAAAAAGCATGTTCTTAAGATGACCAGAATCTTAGGCAAACTCAGACATGTCTGTATTTTTAACTTCATGATGTGTTTCGTCCAAGATAAGTAATTTCCATTTCTTTTCCAGTGAATCTCCTTGAGCAGGCATGATTATGGTCTGAGCTGAAGCTGTGTTTGAAATGATGATTTGAAAAATATACAGCCTTTATAGATCTGAACTGAACTAATGAATGAAAGAGAAAGTTTATGACTATGACTAATGCAATACAAACAGCTCCCTGCAACGTTGAATACACCCCTTTAGTGGTAATCCAGGAATTGGTCACTTCAAAAACTGGAAAGGAAATTCCAAATGCAAGACGGCCTGAGAACATGGCAACATGTAAAATGCCTTGTCTTCTTACCTCAGCATGCAACACCTACGTAATCATCAACAATCTGTTGTGTCAGAGGTGTCATGGAGGCGCCAAGTCATGGCCACAGGTAGCTTGGACAGTTGGCCAGGGCATGTGGCTAGGTTTCCTGGAGTCTGTCTGTCGGTGCCTGGCATGCCCATGTGAAGTGTTTATTATCTTGACCAAGGTCTGGACTTATATAATGGACTTCACAACTATCTTTCTATAATTCATTTTTAACATATCACAGGATAGTTGCATTTATTAGTATTTTATTGTTACTTACCACATTTTGCAAATTTTCGCCATTTCTTATCTAATTGAGCTGTGACAATACCAAGACTTTCTTGTATCTTTTCGACAACATCCTCAAGATCCTCACATCTTTTGTCTTTTTTATCATTCCAGCACAAATCTTGGATACATTCCTTAAAGTCTTCTTTCAATGCAGCCAAATTGCGACGTCTCATTTTACCATTAGAATTAGCACGCTGAATCAGATTTTAAAAGAGAAAGGCTCATATTATGGAAAAATATGAATCTGCATTCCAAAATATTGAATATAAAACTATTTTCAACCTTCTTGAACTTAAAATAGACTTGATGAAAAGAAAAGAAATATTCCAAATAAAATGAATGTGTTACTATCGGACTACAAACTAACACCAATAAAAAGTTTAAATGGAAGTAAACAAGCAAACAAACACATGCAACAACAAGGTGCTGTTATAGTTGTTAATTCTTGTATTAAATACTAGAAACAGCCTATATGATTGCTTACAATAGCTTTGACAAGAGGCGATTTTCCTCTTATGTTCAATAAACCACAGTATTTTGGTTTACTCATTCTTCTGACGTTTTTCTTGGAACAAGCTTTTGGTTCAACATGTATCTTTGGACATCTGAAAAATCAGGTAAAAATACACTGTATCATAAGCATAATGGTTATTTAAAGCAAAGAATCTACAATGAACAATACACTAGAACCAATTCAGATAATTTAAGTTAACTCTTTGACAGAGGAAACAGTGCTTTCAACCTCCCTATTTACTCAGTATTCATCAATTTCACTCATGTGTTCTTATTTTGCCCTATAGTTAGTATTCTACAAAAGACTTCAAGGAGGAGTAAGCTAGTCTAGACCTAAGGTTATTTATTTGTGTGTTGAAAGAGAGGACATAGACACAATATAGGTCATACAGTGCTGTGAAATAGTAAGATGACAGGATTAGATTAAAGATCAAACAGAAGTAGACCCTACCAGAGGTGCCCTCAAACCACACTAAGGTTACAAGAGTGCCTGAAACATTATTAATGGAAGAATGTATGAAAGTTAGGAAGCCTTATCAAGAAACGGAAAATATGAAAAGAAGAAAAATCATTGCATAAAACATCTCCACCAACTGAAAAATATTTGGAAATGACGGAATATATCAACAAGCAAAGAAATCTATGATTTTACAATGCATTGATTACAACTGTGGAACATGGGCATTAATAAAAAGAATCTATCCATCACAGCATTACGATTCACTCAAGAAATACGAACGCGTTTGCCTTCTTTCTTTCTTTCTTTATCATTAACCATTTAGTACCTTTCGGTGTATGGTTTAAATATGGTGCACAAACTCT
>JAUELH010060945.1:0-12846 GCA_031471375.1 Hermissenda crassicornis | reverse complement strand
ATGCCATATCATAATATCTGATTTACACAACAAAAACATGAATAATGAAATTTAGAAACAGTTTGTTTTGTATATATAAAGATAAATACCACAAAGCCTGTTTTGTATTTTTTTTCAGAGATTTTATTTCATTTTCCAACAGCGACAAATAAAAGTGAACAAATAAACACACATCGCCATCACAAGTGTCAGCTGTTGGGAATGTGACCTTAGCCTCAGTAGTATGCCTACTCCACCCCAACAAACTATTCATATTATTCACCAAGATGCAAGTATTACTTTCACAAAATGGGAAATTATTATTTCATAGGCTATCTACAGTTAGCTAAATATTTGTTGTATTGCAGCCAAAGAATTGCTATGGAATTTAGTATATATACGTTCTTCAAAGTTTTATCATGTTCCTATATTGGTTTTACTTCAGGTAAGGATTTTCATACCTCTGCCATTAAATAGTTTTGAGCTTAATAATCAATCAACAATTTTACTCTACAAGTTAAATCATTGATCATCTTTGTGATCAACGAAAGTGTAGTAAGGAATAATAAGATTTAATGTTCACCACAAGATGGCAGGATTAACCGAATTTCCAAATCAATATGTAGTACTTACTTTTATTATTATAGTTATAGAGACTATGTATTGGCAAAATTTTACCAGTATCGATCTGTTGTCTAATAAATGAATCTGGACTATTGCATATCATTATTGATAGGAAGCCTTTGACGCAATCCACTTCCAGTTACTCTTGACTTTCAAATACAACTTTAACATATTATCAGTTGCTATAAATCAAAATAATCATACTACACTCCATCATTGTAGAATAGACTAAACACACATCTTCTGAATAAGTCTATAATATTGACTAATAATCTAAGAGGGAAAAAAACCAGTTGCTTTCCAAATAAAATTTTTAATGACTAACTAGATTTTAAAACAAAAGGGAAAATGAACTAAATAACGAAACATTAAAAAAAGACAGTGATTTGCTCAAGTCTGGGCCAGAACCCTTGCTGGTATGTTGCAAGCCACAATAGCTTTTAGAAAAGTGTAAATTAACAATTTCAATTGTATAACTTGCGCCACATGAAAAAGAAACTGAACTACAGTACAGGAGTTTTATTTCATGTGGCTTTCATATAAAATGTATGAATGATAAATAATATCTAAAGAGATCAAACATAGTGTAATCAAGATTGGCTGCATAATATATACAGTCGATCAAAAAGTCATTCGATAAAACTAAATGCACAGGCTGGGTGCCTTTAGTCATGAAATAAAGGAATCACTATTTAATTTAAATCTTCAAAGTAAGGAAAACATTTTTAATCTATTTCTAATAAAGAGAATTAACAATTAAAGATGAAAAATTTGGCAGATCATTTTCACCTCAAGAACTATCTACAGTTGAGAAAACTGACCGAAGAGTCCAAACACCATAAGGTTCACACCCCCCAAAAAGGATAAAACACGCACAAAAAAACAAAAACAAAAAAAGGAAGACAACCGACAAAAACTAAACAGAAAAAGAAAATTGAAGTTAGAGATATAGCTAACATTGAGGTTTTTTTTTTTCTCAAAGACAATGATTCACATTAAATTAATGATTTATCACAATTCGCACAAGTAACTAGGAGAGAAATATGGGAACATATTTCTTCATCACAAATCATAATAATACAATTGATCAATGAATTTATTTACAAGGTGAATGGTAAAACAAACAAGAAAAGGAAATCCCTTGGAAACTTCTAATGACATGATAACACCTGGAGCAAATTATATAAGTAGGTACTCAGAAGCAAACCTGAAACATTTTAAAGTAAGTACCGTAATATTGTGGTGATAAATGCTGTATTTTTTTTACACTTTTATCATAACAATAATCATCTAAGAGTACTGCTTTCGATTAAAAGAGATTCAATGAAGTTACCCTTTTTCATCTTCAAAATAATAAATTTTGTGTGATCTATTCATAAACTATATGACTGATTAAATAAAATCCTACATTCATTTGTTAGAAATGGAATGGATATTTAGTTATCAATCAAATATAAAGAGATAGATAGATAAGGAGAGAGAAAGGAGACAGAGAGAGAGAGAGAGAGAGAGATTCACATCAAAGATTGTATTCATTCACATACAACTCTCAGTTTCTATTTCTCTATCAATGAGTTGAAGATACTAGAATAAGTTTGTGTTTGATAATTAATGTGTCTTTAAAAAAAAATTGGAAGAAGCTTGATCAAATTAGACAAATGAAGAAAAATTTGAATGAATAAATATTTCACGAAACATTGAACTGTCACTGACATGGAAACAGATGAGGTTACCAGATGATCGCAAATGAGTTTATACAATATTTGGTCCCAGAGTCTTAAGCTGTAGGGAGCGTACAGCATGGGAATTCATTTCAAATAAATGGAGAAATTACGGACAATTTACATTAGTAAATTGAAATGGTTGCGTTATCGTGTGTGAGAAGATTAAATAATCAAATCAATATTGGTTTTATAAGAGATTATTGTTAACAAACTAAAAGAAAACACAACAAGACTAGCATATTATGCATAACAACATTTAAAGATTGATTTGGGAGGCTTCAAATATGTTATGGTAATTTAAGTAGGTTTGGTTTGTAAATGGTTTATGCCTTAAACAGTATCATAACATATTTTTTTTTCCATTTTTTAAAATCAATAAAGAACTAACCATAAATAATCAAAGAAAATAAATCAAAGGGAGATAATCAAAAGAGCAAATATTAACATTTTTTAACAAACAAAACAAAATGTTGTAGTGTGAACTAGATAACAAATTTGAGATCAAGAAAATATGAAATAATTTGTAATTAATAGTATGCTGTTTTTTTTCTTTCTGTTTCTGATTTCTTGTAAAGACTTTTTTATTTATCAAGATAAGCATACCTTTAATGTTTTGTATAAATAATAAAATCCTTAAACATCCTTTACATCCCTGTAAATTTAAATTAGCTTAAATTTTGGTCTTTTCAATGGTTTTTGTTTTTGTCTCTTTTTCTTTTATTTTTTTTTTCATTTTCATATTTACCCTCTAAAAGCAATCATCATTGAATCAAGCTTTTGCTATCGATATGAATTCATAAAAACAAAAACAAAACTTCATCAAAAAAATGTAGCTGTTGAATAGAGTATACAGATTTTAATGATCAAAATTCAGTGTTTACAGCATGGTTTGCTTGGTTTCGAACATTTTACTCGATCAGGTGTATAAATACAACTATAAAAAGTAAAAAAAAAAAATGACATTGACTGTTCTAAAGTCAACACCCCTCCATCCCATTCCATCCCTTCTCCTCCCCCCCTCCTCTCTCTCTTCCCCCCCCCCCCCCCACCCCCACCAACCAACAAAAAAAAAAATCCCCCCACCCCCACAAAACCAACCAAAACAACAACCCAAAAACCCCAAATCAACAAGATAATCACAAGAAAAGTAATTGATTTCAATCAAAAAAGAAATTTTTACTAACTGGAATCTGGAATTTTCTTTTTGAGTGTAAGATTTATTCATTATTTGCTTGAAATGTATCACTCATGATTCAATTAGTTTTTCTCAGGTACTTCCTGAAGGGTGTGCCACTGAGCAATTGGACGTCTTGGGTTTGCCAACATGTCGCTCCAGTGACGAAGCTCGGTGCCTGATGAGTTGCATCCGAGCAAGCAACGGCCGATAGGCTCAGATGTTCCAATACGATCGTAATCAACGACAGTGATGATTAGGGTGACTTTCTGTTAAGGTATCAGACAAAAAAAAATGGTAAAAACATATTGAATTATATATTCTTCAAAGGAGTTGATATTTCGAATAAGTTTTACTTTAACTTTAACATGTCCGTCAATTACTTTCTAACAATGAAAAAGAAACAATGACTATGGTAAGTTTAAATTTAAATAGATTGACCAAACACTAAAGGGCTATAGTTTCATTGAATTGAGTCGCTGAAGTTTTGTATGTGTAAGACGATTTTATGAACTTATTATCCATTTGCATTTTGTTCAGAGCATTCAAGGATTATAACTTTTCAACATGATATGATGTGAAAAAAATTTGGAATTCAAGTATATTATGATAATTAACATGTGACATTGAAGAATCTGAGTGTCACAACAATGGCATATATATGTGTGTGTAATTAGCTCTGACTGACCTATGTTTAATTAACATCATACAGGGTGAAAGTATGCAATCAATATTGAAAACCTTGATATTTGGATTCTTCATGGATGAATCATAAGGATGATTCAAAAATTGAAATTAAATCAAATTCACTCCCAACAAAGAAACTTTGGGCTGTTTGGTATTAAAACATTGACATTCATCATCATAAAATATTGACTTAAAATTAAAAACCAAACTTTTTGCTGTGTGCCTATCAATGTCATGACCATGTATCATTATTCTCATTCTTCAAGGCACAGCTGATACGGTTGTACAGCATTATCTGTCTTATCTTAGGTTTGACTAGATGAAGCTCACTGTAAAAATCATCTGACCATTTTGTCACATTTGTGTTAAATGTTCGCCACGGTTTGTGATCTACAATTTTTTTCAACCTAAAGTATTTGACACCATTTTGTGCTGAAAATAATATTCTAATTCTATCTATCGCTTTTCAGGTAGTTTTCTGTGATCTGCCTCTTTGTCGTTGAGATTGTTGTAGAAGTTGGTTAGATTTGTCTTGGTTTTAAATACAAGAAGTAATAAGTTTACAAAGTTGGGTTCTGCCTAGCTCAGTAGTGTTTATGCATGCTTGATAGTATAGTAAATCCATTTTGTCTGTCATAAGATAGTTACATTACAGAAGGTTCCACCCTCACCCCCCACTGCTGGACTGCCTAATAAAGAACAACAACAACAACCTAAATAAACCAAAGAAAACAAACACACAAGCAACAAGATGAATCTATGTAAAAAAATATTCCCTCCAAATAAATACCAATAGATAAATTAAAAGGGTAAATTATTCTGATGTCACAGTGGACACTCTAAAGATAAACATTAATGGGGAAAAGGAATGATTTTTAATCATAAGGGTCATATATAAATGCTTACCCACTAATGAACTTCAGTATAAAATAGTGGTAATATTTACAAGGATAATGATAATTATAATAACAATAATAATAATAATAATAACAACAATGATAATAATAATAATAATAATATAAAATACTGTAATGCGACCAAGATGCAAAATGAGACCTTTCTAAAACTTATTAATGCTTCAGAATGCCAAGGTTGAAAAAGTAATTGACCTCACCAAAACTTTCCTAAGATAACTTTCTCTGGAAATGTGTATAAATCATGAATAGATATGTCTACTTTTATACATTTTTTTGTTTTCCTTTCAACCGATTGACTTCGCTTCGTAAGTTTGTTTTTGAATTCTGAGAAAAGTTTTTTTTTCGCATGCAGTAGAATATGCAGACAATGTATCCACCATGGAATGATTTGGCTGTGGCTGTAAGAAGGTTTGTCTAGACAAGTATATATCAATATCATTCAATTCATTTTCAAAGAAAGCAAAAAACTTGAAATTGAATTATTCAATAACTTTGAAAAATCATTTTGAGTCAGTCGCAATAGATTGGATGGAAGTCACAATTTAGCTAATGACATTCCTACAACATAAAATAAACCAAGTACAAACAATGCAGTAAGAAAAGACATCTGATACCAAAATACAGAGTTCTTGAGTTTTTATATTATCAAATTATTCTTATAGGCTAAAATAATCAACAAAATATGATATATAATCAGATAATTACCTAAATGTGGTTTATATTTGCCTATGACTTAAATCTGAAATGTATACACATTGAAATAGGACACAGTATATACCATACTCATTTTTATGTTCCGTATTCGAATGTGCGTTTGAATTCCAGTAGAGACTTTGGATGTTTTTCTTCTAATAACAACTGACATTTTACGGTTCAATCCCACCGTTTATCACAGACAGACTATTTATCTTTTAAATGATCTCCATTTGTTGAGAAGGGGATTAAACTGAAAAACTTTGATGGTAATTTGTTTCTTTAAGTTTTTCTAATTTGTTTCCTTTATATCCAATGGTTTTGCAGCAAAACTTTTATGAGGCAAATAAAAGACAAGGTTTTTAATATTCACTGTTGACATAGGCTTATCAACCAACCGCAGATTTTCAGTGGTATCCTCCTGCAATCTATTTTATTATTGTAATTCCACCGCACATTCAGTTCAAACTGGAAGTCATTTTGGCATGATGTAAGTGAACAGTATGAACACTGAACAATGGCTTAGCGCAAAAGCTCTGCAGGCTTAGAAATTTCTCTGTTTTGATCAAATCCCCTTCATTCTGCAACACCACTCAATGCAGAACAGGGACCAGGTCTCTAACATCTGAAGTTTATGATGAACAGGTATGATCCTACTTCCATCAAGACCCATTTATTGATCAATGAATAAAACACAGTTAGTTGCTCTCATCTAAACCAATAAACAATCTATTGTGACCTTGGATTTTAAACAAAACAACTGGAAGTAAGCCATGTAGGCTAGGTTTTGGAAATATACAAGAAAATTCAGAGAGCAAAAAGAAGAAATATTCAAATACACTTAAACCTTCAATTTCTGTTCATAGATTTTTACAGCTAGTCGTAGTAGTTGTAGAACTGGTAATAGCAATATTAATAATAATAATAATAATAATAATAATAGCAATGATAATAATAGATAAATATAAATACAATGCAGTAGTGACAACCTAATGGCCCATCACCGGAAATCAGACAAAGCCGGCATTGAGGCAAAACAGACTTTATGCCGAAATGCTATCATGTTGTTATGTTCATACAATGAAATGATGGTCTATTTACTTTAGTTCCATTGTCCCTTTAGACTAAAGATATACGTCTTTACTTTGTATGTACCATCAATATTATTCAGTGTGCAAGTTGTGTTAGTCTATTGTCGTATATATGTATAATGGCAGTGTACAGTGCTTTGAGATTAAGATACTTATGTAAGGCGCTTAAATGATATTATATTATTATTATTATGACACTCTATAAAGAAGAATAAGTGAATATATCAACTGTAATCCATTCAATTTTTTAAAAACTGTACGTACGATTTGAAGTTATATATTGTTCACCGCTTGTGCCTCTTAAATTAGTTGAAAATGTAACAGATTTTGTCATGATGTTGTGTTGGTGAAAACTCATTACCTCAGATCTACATTCTTCTAGTGTTGACTTATTGAAATTTGGGTCCCCCCCCCCCCTCTTTAAGATGACGAATTCATTTAATGAAATTGGAATTTTGATGAGGGAGATTTAAAAAAAAAAAAAAATTGATTTCACAAGATGAGCGAGCATTCAAAATAAGCAATTAGATGGCAGGGAGCTGGTCACTTCTGTATGAATAACTGACTTATGCTAAAGCAAGTTTGAACTTAAAAAAAAGTATGCAGGCATTTGTATAGAAATCCCATAACCTAATACAATCAAAGATTAAAATATTGAATGGACAAGAGACCTGTATGCATTTCTTATTGATTATAAAAAAACCCAAATAAACATACAAACAAAAAAGGCTGTAAAGACAGTCTTCAAAATTTCTCAAGAAATAAATGTTTGTGAAAAACTCATGAATTATTCTTAGCAGAGGTAGAACACTAGGGCTACAGGATGACTATTTCATGGGAGGAAAAACTATCTCTGCACAAGGATAATTTAGTCAAAACTTGTTATTCATTCGGCTAGATTAAGAGTGAGAAATATTTCATACCAGTTGATTAGAATAGATAAAAGAAAAGCATGCATAATCTCTTTTGCTTGTTATAAACAAATAAATTGTTTGTTAGTTAGATATCTCTTGTGTCTAATGGTGTTTGAAAACGCATTACCTAAACGGTGGTCACTAGGAATTG
Organism: Hermissenda crassicornis; assembly: GCA_031471375.1. Classification (NCBI taxonomy): domain Eukaryota; kingdom Metazoa; phylum Mollusca; class Gastropoda; order Nudibranchia; family Glaucidae; genus Hermissenda; species Hermissenda crassicornis. The sequence goes on along the minus strand of JAUELH010060945.1, from coordinate 4,892 downwards.
AAACACGTCCCGCACCACCACCACCACACACACACACATAAAAAACCCCAAAAACAACCCCAAAAAACTGCTGAAATAGCCCATCTCAGCAAGTACTATAAATTAAAAACCAACTCATGTTTAATTCAAATGTCTCAGAAAGAGAATGTTGACACATCATTAAATTTGTAAAAGAAGTAAAGGATGCGATTATGACATCCCATTTCTATGTCATGTCAAATTGCAATATAGAATGAACCACCTATTTCTTGTACATAGGAATTTACCCACATTGAATAGTTTCATGTATTGTTTTTATTCATTTCATGAGTAAAACGGGGAGTGATAGGATATAGAAGGTAAAGCGTTTCACTTCTGCAGGAAAAACTTATCGAATTCAGCAATTTACAATTGATAATATACTATCATTATTCAAATGGACATTTTTTAACAAATCGCATGCATGAAACCAAGAACATAAAAGAATGAAAATAATGACAGGCCTGACTTTCATTACACAAAGGCAAGAGCGGTCTATGCTCTCTCCACAAAATATAGATTGTATAGCTTTACCTTCTACATTTTATCATTTACGTATGCTAATTGCAAAATAAAATATGTCAAGAAATGGGAACACCAAAATTCCACTAATTGATCATTAGACCAAAAAAGTAAACTATTTTGTTCCTTCATCATCAAGTCATTTGTGCAGATAGAATTTTGAATACTTGGATACTTGGTTTTGATAAATTCTCCGTCAAGGATTAACCACATATATGACACCACAATGTATTGATTGTAGACTATGTGGAGAGTTTTTAAAAAGATTAAAGAAATTTATCTCGAGTACATTAACCCCCAAAAAACAGGCAATGTAGACAAAAAAATCTGAGTTTATATAGAATTCATAATGTCTTGTTTAAAGAAATTTCAAAATTATTCAAGTTCTTGTTCAATCCAATTTGATGATTACACTATGCTGGTGGAAAGCCTATCAAACCCTGTATTATATTTTATTGTTAAAAAAAGATGGTGTAAAATTTGTAGATGATTTCAGAAATCTTCATCAGTTTACTTTTTTTAAGTTATCTACTCCAAACATTAATTCAACTTGATGCAATGAAACGAAATAAGTTGATCATAAGCAACAAAGGCCCAAATCAGTGCAAAATGATTTTTTGGCACTTATGCAGAGCTGTAAATCAGAAATCCCATTCAAGTTTTTAATGTAAAAATAGAGGAAAAAGCCCAAAAAGAACTTACATGTCGCTGGAAATATAAATTGATTTTATAGGTTAGAATAGAGCATAAACAAATTTTGTTTCAGTGTTAATATCTTTTTCCTACAATCAATCAAGTTAAATTTATAGTGTAAAATTACCTTCCAGGAGGAACAACATTGCTAAAACAACATAAAGACTTGACGACAGAGAGCTATATGCATGGGCACAGACACAACAGAGTAACGTTGAACAACAAAACACATTCAATATAAGCCAGAGGAAGAAATATAAAAATATCAGTTTTCAATAAAATTAAACATTTCTAATGAAGACTATTTATGTCTATTGTTACAAATAATAGAGTTTTCGTGTTTCTAAAAATGACTCTGGTCAGAGAAATTAATCAAAGCTGGCTAATTAATGAGAAAGCAATAAGTCTAGATATCATATATTTTCAGGACATCTCTTAAGTTCAACACTGTAATTTAAACTTAGTTGCAATTTAAAATATAATCTATACAATACGTAAAAATATTGTAAAATTTCCCATTCACCAAAGAAAATATAGTAAAAGTCCCCCAAAAAATGAACGCTTATAAACAACAACAATAAAAAAATACAACATCAGATATATACACAAAAATATGGACCATTACCACTGAAATGCTACCCAAACCAACCATAAACCCCTAGACACGTTTGTGAGATTGTACAATGTGTATGTAACTTAAAAGTAAATATAAAAGAACCAAATATGATGAACTTTGACAGTAATTTCTACGGAAAGAAGGGTACCCATGAATATTATTTTTAATGTAGACAGAAGGACAGGAATAGATTACATTATTACGTACTAGCATTCATTCATGACATGGAGAGAATGTTTTGGATTTTTCTTCTTGTAACAGTCCCTCAACTTATTTATACATCTTAGAAGTATCTATTCCTTAATTTATATATCAAAATTTACAAATTTCCATCAAGATATATTAAAAAAAAAAAAGTTTTAGTTTGGAGAAAAAAAATGTCAATTAAGAATAAAAGTATATTATTGTCATAAATTGATATATAAAGGTAGGAGAGACTTTGGAAATTTAACAGTTTGAACAATAATAATATATGTATACAGTAGTGATCACCCCAAATGCCCACTGTTGCCTGCTCATTTCATGTCATTAATCATTAAAACAGTTTTGCATTAATTACTCTTTTGCGTAAAATGGCAGATCCCCCCCCTCCCCAAAGAAGTCAGCATTTAGGTGGTCACTCCTGAACCAAAATTCTCTTAAATGTCATGAATGAATCCTCACCTCTTGCTTTTTTTTTTTTTTGAGTTACTATGGACTTTTCTACCCATGACGACAAGGGAAGATTACCATGTTTGGAGTTAATGAAAACAAGCACTAACAGTACCTGAATTTGTTCGAATGGGACTTCAAATGTAAAAGATTCATTATAGTAGGGATTCAGGGTGCATTTCTTGATGGTTGTCTTCTTCTTTTTCACCCTCTTTCCGTTGAGCATCAGTGAAATTTTTACATAAGGATCTGCTCAAAACAAAGTAAAAAAAAAAAGAACAAAAGGGGATAGAAAAAAATTTGACAACAACAAAAATACTTTATAATAATGAACCCAGTAGCCACAAAAATATAAATGAGAGTAAAATGAATAAAAGATAAAAAAACAATCTGAATCCAAATCAAACAGACTCAGCCACACACACCACACTCACAAAATAAAATCACCCTACAAAAGCAGAGTGGGTAAGAGTTGTAATTTGATAAGAAATGAACAAACAAAAATCCTCAAAACACTTCTGTCTCATTTGCAGATGTCATGGAAGAATAAGCAGTGATAAATATGAAATGCGAGAGAGAAATGTATTAAGTAATTTCATAGATGTTACATTCTTGAAAGACCAGTGACTTGTAATAAATACAGTATATGATAATAGTAACAGAACATTACTTATTAATGCCAAAGAAATTTATACAAGTCTTCTTTTCTGCTTGGTACATATAACAGTTTCCATGAATATTTGAAGAATATTAATCATCACAGATAAAGAATATTTGAAGAATATTAATCATGACAAGAATATTAATCATGACAGATAAAGAATATTTGAAGAATATTAATCATGATAGATAAAGAATATTTGAAGAATATTAATCATGACAGATAAAGTGCAAGCTGCTGAAGACATGATATCATAGTCTTTTTAATTTTTGTTACAACTTTACTTTTCAGTTAAGGATTTGAGTATTTTGAATTATAAATATTTGATGATGGAAAGGATATATTTTGTTACAAATAAGTTAGATGAGAATTATTAGATAACAGAGATTACCTTTTACATCACATAACATTTATAGTAGATTTTGATTGAAAGACTGACAACTTTAAACAGCTAGCTCCATAGATTCTTGTACAGATGTTAAAATATGACACAACTGAAAGATGGTTTGTATCTGTAAATCAGTCAATCACCTATCATCTTACTTTATCAAGTAGGAATATCTATACTCAATTTTCATCAGATAATAAGTAACGCATGTTAATAAAAAGCAGAAGTGATTTGAGAAAACATGCTACTTAAATAAAGATGTAAAGAAAAATTCAGATTGAAAATCAAATCTAAAATAGTGTGAATTCAATACTTACCATGTAAAAAAAAACATTATATCATAGAAATTTCAATTAATGTAAATTCAAACCACCGGGAGAAATAGAGCAGGAAAAACTAGTGACAAATAAAATTGCACAAAAATGTTGGCATTCGACAAAGTAAATGGAGCTTGAAGAAGAAATCACAACTAAAAGGCTTGAGAAAAATAACTTGGTTGTAAAAAACCCATCCATAAGAAGGCAAAGGCCAAACACGACTGGTGCAAAGTGACAAGGAGATAAAAAAGACCAAAGAAAAACTTTGGTTGTCCTCGAGTCTACCTGAATCTGTTCAAACGGAACCTCAAACCCAAACGACTCATTGAAGTATGGGTTCAGGGTGTTTTTCTTAATGGTAGTTTTCTTCTTCTTAAGTCGCTTGCTGCCCTGAAGCAGTGCAATTTTCACATAGGGATCTGTGAACGTGTTACAGGGAATTAAAAAGTTTAGCATCTTCATTGTTTCATTATTCTATAACTATAAGGAATGGATCGCTTGGACTCTGATGGAAGGCTTGTAAAATTATTTTGAAAAATCAAAAACGGGAAAAATGTTATGGTTGTTCATGCCTAGATCCAGAGGTTATCAAAACACACAAGATATGAGTTGAAAATGTGCAAGTCATTTTGTTAATCAAAATCATTCATTTATAGCAGGAAGTAACATGTTATAGGAAAGTTAATAATGTCATGAAACAATATTGGAAAATGTAGTGTAATGAGAGGCATAATGCACAGGCACAATGCAAAATAATTCGTTTAAAAACAAAAGATTGAACAAAGGGATGTGATGTTTTTGGCATCAAGGAGAAGAATGAATGGGAGTGAAGAGGAGATGATCAGAATTTCATAGGACTTGAAAGAAATAACATCAGCGGAAGAGACAGGGATGAATCTGATGATCACCATGGTTATGACAAATCATGTGAAGATAATTAATAAAGATGGGACAAAATCAGTATCGCTCGCTCTCTCTCTCTCTCTCTCTCTCTCTCTCTCTCTCTCTCTCTCTCTCTCTCTCTCT
>JAUELH010059836.1:0-12868 GCA_031471375.1 Hermissenda crassicornis | reverse complement strand
AGGGGGAGAGGGAGAGGGAGAGAGGGAGAGGGAGAGAGAGAGAGAGGGAAAGAGAGAGCTAACTTTAATTTTTTGAATCATTTAAAAAATATTAATAATTTTTTTCCGTATTCAGCTGATGGGTGCCTTGGACAAAGCCTATGTGATCAGCAGTAAAAGCCATGAGGACATTAATTTCCTGCTGAGATCTCTTGGCATCATTCGATCCCTGATACAGGTGCAAGCAGGTCCTGATGAAGAGGAACTGATGAAGAACAGTCTCAAGTAAGTGTTGACCTGCATTGTGCAGATATCCTCTCTTTAAACAAACAAACAAACAAACAAACTTACAGATGTAGAGTATTATTTAAGTTTAAGTGGCAAGTTGTAGTGTTGAACAGAAGAGGAAATTAATTGAGCGATAAATATTTGTGTTTTAAATGTTGTATTATGTCTTTTTAGCACACGGAATGCTTAGAAAAAGATATTAGGGTAGTGCTTTTTTGTGTGCAGGTGATGATCTCATAGTTAACAGTCAAGATGAACAAAGAGATATACAAGAGTACAGGACCTCACTATTTCAGACCCTCATGTCACAGTCACAGCTATATTGAATATAATAATAATAATAATAATAATAATAATAATAATAATATATATACTTTAGTCATCCTTCAGGAAATTGAGTGTACAACCGTGGAAGTATAGCAATGAAGAATACAATCAATTTACATATCAGATAAAAAATAAACCAGAATCAAATTATAATACAAGTAAATTGTATATAAATAAGTATCACAGGATTTGCAGGGTTTACGAAATAAATAGAAAAAAAAACTATATAAGGTAAAATTTTAAAGTAGTATATATTTACAAAATAAATCAATAGATTAATAGATACAATGAAGGGCAATGTGTGAAAGGTTTAAATCGAATTGAGTAACCTTATTCCCGTGGGTAAGAAGGAACGCCGATGTCTCTCACTCTTTGTGGAGAGAGAGAGTAAACGTACACTTCTTCCCGATCTAATGAGGTTTTGTGACAGGGGGTGAATATGATGAATATATAGTCCCTCCACTTTTTGATATCATTTCACAAACTAGCATGCACACCTTGACACTCTCATAATACAATGAACCCTTCAGTTACTATGTACATTTAACAGTTACACACAGTTAACACCAAAATGCACCAATGATTTTTGTAATGTGACTGTTTCAAATCAATGTCACACACAGGCTTCGTCTACTTTGACCCCCACACCTCCACTCCCATTTCCCATTATCCCAAATGAAGTAAAGTATGACAGTATAGTAGCAGTACTATAACAAAAAAGCAGCAAAATTGAAAATCTTGGTCTATTTAATGCTCTTCAGAGAGTATAACATTGTGATGCGTTTTGGTATGCATAGTTTGTTAATTTTAAACATCTACATCAATTTAATAGCATAATAGCTTTGATGTCTTTTGTCATTATAAAGAATAATATTATTGTGAATTAACAATGGCAAGCATTAACAATAACAAGAATAGAAGATTGACTTCACAATAAGTAAGATATAATAGAAAAAGACATGGTACAGAACTGTTTAGGGGGAAACATTGTGAAGGCGACAGCACCGGACATCTTTGGCAGATGAGGAAAACCAAATGAGTAACTTGATTCAATTGAATTATTTCCCTTTCACCGTCCCTCCAGAGATCTGATGGATAACAAAGTCTTCTTCCAACACCCCGACTTGATGCGATCACTGTGTCTACATGAAACAGTCATGCAGCTCATGATTAGCACGTTGAACAAAGCACAACAGCAGCAGCAACAACAACAGCAACAACAACAGCAACAACAACAGCCTACTGAAATGCCCCCCAGACAGGCCAGCCAATCCACTACAATGGACAGTCTCAGTGAACAAAACAAGGTAGTTAGAAGAAAAGATTGAAAATGTAGGGAAAATTTATCATTATTTTTTTTAAATAGCTACAGATTACAGATGACCTTACCTTAGACCGTAGTCCATCATGTGCTCTTAACAAATTGACCACCACAAACTTTCATACTCTTCTGTCCTGGTCAGTTTTGTCTGCATCATTCCATGACATTTCCATGACATTTCCATGACATTCATATTTCTTTGAAATTCCTAAGTATTTTCTCTCTCTATGATATATTTGATTCTGTTCAATAATCTGCGAAGGACATATTATATAGGCCTATCCTGCTGATGATTTTACGGGTGTACTTTAATAGAATGCACCAGTCAGGGAACTGCGGAGGGATCAAGGGGTGGGGCAAGCGAGTCTAAAGCGCTAGTGGGAAAAAGCTGCAGTTAGTTTTCTAATGTAAATCAATTCAATATATCAGCTTGGGTGTTACAAAACCCAACAAAATCAACACAAACATTACTTTGCTATTCTTCAAATGAAGTTTTCTTGTACTTTAATGTATGAATTTGATTTCTATGAATTTGTCTTAGATATGCTATACCGTGATATATTTCTTTCCTAACGGTAATTTTACTGTAGCTGTAATTATGAATAAAGTTATTTGAATTTGAACTTGAATTTTATTTTATTTCGAATATACTTGTTTGAAAATTTTGTAGGATGCTGCTGCAGAAATGGTAGTGATGTGTTGCCGCTTCTTGTGCTATTTCTGTCGTACAAGTCGTCAGAACCAGGCAGCCATGTTTGAACATCTGAGTTATCTGCTAGACAACAGCAGCATGCTCTTAGGTAACTTTTGACCATTGTGTTAATGTCGTTCATTGAAAGATAAGAGTTTATTCATGATAATATTGATATAAGTATAGACAACTAATCATAGGGGCGAGTCAGTGGTTTAGGGGTTAAGTCACTCGCATTTGGTTCAAGAGGTGCACAATGACCGTTTTCAACAATTACCTACCAATTTAGATACAATGAAAACAACAATACTAACAACAAACACAGATGCGCTAAGTGCAATCAAAAGTCATTCTAAAAAGATCTGTTTTAAGAGTTCCAGATTTCAGGAGCTAAATAGAGAAAGTGCACTCAGAGAATTTGACACCTTTGAGAGAAGTTTCAAAATTTACCATCCATAGATAAGTTTTTAATGAATTTTTAAAATGAAATTGCTTGAATTGAATATTTCCTTAGCATGATATTGAGAATATATAGGTTATGTACATGGTTAAATACCCTAAGTGAGTAATCAAATAAGAGTATCGAACTTCAAACTTTAGGCTTATGGAAAATCTAATTAAATTTTCCGTCCATTTACTGTCAGCTCGTCCATCCTTGCGTGGATCCTGTCCCTTGGATGTTGCCTACTCATCTCTGATGGACAACAATGAATTGGCTCTTGCCCTCAGGGAATCACATCTGGAAAAAATTGCTGTGTATTTATCTAGATGTGGATTACAGGTGATATGAAATACTTTGCTCTGATTGGTAGTTTCTGTTGTTCGTCCGTGTGCTAAATATATAACTGATATGTTTAAAACATAAATGATGCAAATTGACATTTTTAAAGTGTAACAACCTCAGAATTATTCTGAACATGTTCAACCAATAACTTCTGTCTCATTTTAGTGGCTAAAATCAATGTAAATATCTAGTCATCATCTTGGTTTGTTTGTTTTTTTGTTTGTTTGTTAGTTTGACTACAGTATTAGCTTTGGTATTTGATTAAAAGTAAGGGAACGCATTTTGCTTCAATCATCTTAGGTGAATGCTGAATTGTTGGAGAAGGGATACCCAGACATTGGCTGGGATCCAGTGGAAGGAGAGAGATTTTTGGATTTCTTACGTTTCTGTGTTTGGAACAATGGTATATTTTTAAATAAAATTAACTGTTTTTATCTATATTAACCGATATATAAAAATCATATTTTTTAAAACAAAATTGAGATTAAAAAGTATTTGCATTCAAATATAGGAAGAATGGGTTAGCTAATGATATTTGTTGTAGTGTTAACTGATTATACGTGACCTTATAATGGAAATGTTGAATTTTGCTCATTTGAAATAGAATCGTTCTATTTTAAATAGGTTGTGAGGGGTCAAAGTTTGACACATTTTACAATTTTTATAACATGAATGCTCTGATATTAGAATCATTAATTTTATCAAACTTTCTGAATATGGCTTAAAAACAGGAAAAGAACACTTTTCAGAGGAAAATAAAGAGGGAGGGGGAGAGAGATAAAGAAATAGAGATATAAAGAGAGAGACAGAGAGAGAGAGGGGGGAGGGTGGAAGAGATACAATAACGTAAAACGAAGGAGATACAATATGGTAAAACAAGCACATCTGATTTTCAGGTGAAACAGTAGAGGAGAATGCCAACTTGGTGGTTCGCCTCCTTATCAGACGCCCAGAATGTTTGGGTCCTGCACTGAAAGGGGAAGGTGGTGGTCTTCTCAAGGCCATGAAAGATGGCATACGCATGTCTGAGCAGATAACAGCATCAAGAGACCCAAACTCGAGCAATTTCTTGGCAGCCATGAATGATGATGATGATTCTGGTGGAAAATATTTGATCAACAGGTATGTGCTCTAAGTGGCCATATTTTGGATAGAAAAATCAGACAAAGATACTGCCATGTTATGCATGTGTAATAGAAATAACATTTTGTTCTTCTGAAGTCATCACCTCTTATGATAATTTTTAGAATGTTATCTTCATTGAGTTTGTATCCTGTGAACTTATCGACATATGGGTAGCCCAGTGGTTAGCATGTCAGCCTTTATGGTGAAAGGTTGTTGGTTCAACTGATACCAGGGGGTCGCTTATCTTTTCCTTGCCAAGTAATTTTACTCCAATTGCCTAACTCAACTCAGGTGTGAATGAGTACCTGGTCATATAACTTTGTTACCCTACATTTCATATTGTTAATAAAACTCAAACACCGATCCATACACCAGGGGATTGGTAACTTTATGACTCCACTGTCAATGTAGACATAATAAGTGGACAGTGCTGTAATTGTTAAAAGGGTGGGGCTTGGGGGGCAGTTTGAAATTCCAAAACACTCCGTTTTGAGGATATCGACCTGAAACTTGACAGGTATATATATATATATATATATATATATATATCTACCATTTTGGCCATTTTCATTACTCTCTTATTTCATCTATTCTTTATGTCCACCCCTCCACCATCTCTCCATTTCCCCCTCCCGTCTCAATACTCCTGCAATCCCTCCATCATTTATCTCCATATACTTCCTCATTCCATTCATCCTTTACCTCCACTCCACAACTATCTCTCCATCTTCCCCTCTTCTCTCATTACTCCCTCATTCCACCCATCGTTTGCCTCCCCCTCACCTATCTTCCCGTTTCCTCTTACTCTCACCACACCCTCATTGGACAAGTTTGTAGCGCAGTGGTAACACATTTGCTTCAAGTTTTGCCCCATATGTGTTATGTTTGCTGTTGGCCAGGGGGTGGATTATCAAAATGTAAATGAATGCTTTATAAGAGTTACATTTTTAAAAACTATTCTAAATGTTAATTCCATCTCATTTTCTCTCACCAGCAAATTCAAATTTAACACTCTTCCACCTGTTGATGATGAGGATTACATAGACATAGGTGGTGCTATCCTTGAATTCTACTCCAGCCTGGTGGACTTGCTGGGAAAATGTGCTCCTGATGCAGAGGCTATCAAAGCTGGCCGCAGTAACTCACTCAGGGCCCGTGCTATCTTGAGAAGTTTGGTCTCTATGGAGGATTTGGAAGGAGTCCTGGGACTGCCTTTCATTTTGCCTGTGGGAAGAAATCAAGAAGAGGATGATGAAGGCAAGAGAGAGAGACATGATGTTTGTTTTTTGTTTAATTTCATTGCATTTTTCAAAATTATGCATCATTCGAAGTAAGTTGGGGGTTTAAATTTGTAAACTCTATAAAGAAGGTGATATTTTTGTTAGTACTCTTTTCAGTCATGTATCAAATCGAATTAAACGATCTCTCAACCAGAGAGTTCTTCCATTGATTACAAGAAGAAAAATTAGATATTTGTTCAAAAAGTTTGAGTTTGGTTTAATTAATCCAATGGTTGTTATTTGATGATCATATGTCAAAATGGAAGCAAAGCATCGTATGATAGTCATAAATCATGACTGTTTTCTAACCTGTTCTCAGGTGGATGTGGTCAAGGTGGAGATGGAATGCCTCCAGGACTCTTGCCATGCCACAAAGCATCAATTGTCATGTTCCTTGATCGTGTCTATGGCATTGATGACCAGACTACGTTTTACAGACTCCTGGATGATGCATTCCTACCTGACCTCAGAGCCGCTACTACTCTAGACATGGTGGGTAATTTTAAAATCATACATTTATTGTAAAACTGCCAATGAATTTTCACTCTTTTATTCTATTTGTAATTCTATGAACAATTGATGAACTTTTTCCATGCTTTATTAATTAATTAATCGCATTTAGAAATCCACCTGATGTATGTACCCAGTGTAGTGATGAATGCTAACATCATCTAATCTGAAACAAATTTGTAAACCTTTAATGAGCTTTCTCTGGCCACTCTGACCCACTTTTACATTTCTTTTGGAAATTGACTTGATGATGGTCTATAATGTGCTTAAAATTATATTAAACTAAAACTTACAAGTCTTATCATTCTAGGCTCCTTCATCTGAGAGTGACATGGCGTTGGCATTGAACCGTTACCTATGCACATCTGTTCTGCCACTGTTGATGAAGCACAGCCATTACTTCCGTGAGTCAGAGCATGCCTCAGTACTCCTCGAGACCATGCTGCAAACGTGCTATAGATTATCCAAATGCAGGACCCTCACAAAAGGACAGCAGGAAATGACATCTGATTTTTTGGTGGCTTTCACTCAGTGAGTTTGACATAAATAGTTAACTTCTATTTTGTACTCTCATTACTGTTATGTTTTTCTTTAGTCTTGTTGCTATTTCCCCTCAGCATTAGATATACGACTTTGATTTATTGATCTTATTTGTTCAGATGTTTTAATGTCAAATGTATTGATATTTTTCTATCATCATTTTTGAAAAGTAAAATTTCAAAACACATCACCTTATATTTGCTCTTTCAAAATACAAATTTAAGGTAGGCTTATACCTATTTGATAGAAATACCAGTTGAAGGATTGGCTTTTGGAGATCAATAAAATTCATACCTTTGTCTTTCAAGAATGTAAAAGTAAAAATGACAACTCTTTTACCATGCTCATTGCACTTTACAATGGTAAATTTATAAGCAACAGTAAATAAAGAGCAAATTAAGATATGATAAGATAAGGTAGATAGATAAGATAAGATAAGATAAGATAAACTTTATTGATTTTTAAACATCTTTTCTGTGGACTTTAAAGGGAGCTGCGCCTTCCCCTGATGACTAATCTGCTGAGAAAACTGACAATTGACATTCCAGCTTTATCAGAGCATGCAGTTGTTCCCCTCAGGGTAAGAATCATTGACTTGACTGCTTAATGCATTTATGATCTTTTCTGTGAATTCTCCTCTATGATATTCAGGCTTCTTCTTCTTCCTGTGCTCTATTGTACATGCTCCTTAATGATGACACCATAATAATATTATCAGACAACATTAATGCAAATTATTGCTTTCCACTGAAGGGTTATGAAACAGTTCTCTATGTACTAACATTACCACCTTGAACGTCCAACCCTCATTACCAAAGAGCTCCAACCAATAATCTGATTCTCTATTTCTAAGCTCTATAGTTTTCTTTTCAATCATGTGAAGGTTAACATTGCATGCTCTCTTAAGTTTTCATTTTAATGTTAATATTTGTGTGCACAATTGTTTTAGGCAATGTATGATTTTGCAATTCCCATATCATATCTTCTATCAAGCGTTGCATAATTTGATGCAGGGAGATCTGTCTTGTTTTGTCTTGTTTTACATTTCTTAACATATTTACCAAATATCATCAATGTTGTTTAGGTTCTCACATCCCATTATGAGAGAAGTGGGAGTTACTATGGGAGTAGCATTGGTAGAGGATCAACTGGAGTTGCAAGTGAAGAGGAAAAACGATTGACCATGATGCTTTTCTCTGGCATCTTTGACTCATTGGCTAAAAGGGTAGGTTATAGCGAGTGCTCAGACTTGAAAACAAATTGATTTTGTAATTCATGATTTTAGGTTTGAATTGAGTCATGCATGAAATAGACTGACATAAAGCTAGAGAAGATAAGACAAGATAAGATAACATGTAAGAGTTTGCTTTAGATAATTGACCATCATAGAAGTTTTTTTGAGACACATTAGGCTAGCGTTAGAGCATCAAACTTCAAGTGATGTTGTTAATTGTTTTCCTCTTTTCTTTTTAAATCAGGCATATGATCCTGAGCTCTTCTCCAAGGCTCTCCCATGCCTCTCAGCTATTGGATGTGCCCTGTCACCTGATTACACTCTCAGTCACCATGATGACAGCTGGCTGAGGCAGACATCCATGGACCTTGATGGAAATTACAACCCCAAGCCTGTGGACACTTCGAGGTTCGTCTATCACACCAATTATACTCTCAACACTTTCATCATGATTTGACCAAATGTTTTCAAAAGTCCTACGTTGTGGGCATGGTGGAATAGGGGCATATCATAAAATGGAAGAGTCAAATTGATTTTCTTTGGCAAAATCTAAAGTAGAGTATAAAAGATGGCTTTCATTGTTGTCCATTGCTGCAATGATTGGGTGTTTTTGTATGGGTTGTATGTGTTTTATGATGTGTTCAACGACTTTAATGAAGCTGTCTTCTACTATTTGGTCTTTCATGGAAATACAAAAACTGATGGCAAGCTTTGCCCTGCCCCAGACACAATTTAACACATTTTCACCAGTTGTATTAAAAAAACTTTTAGACAAGGCTATCTATCGGTGTTACAAGTATTCTCACAGCTGATTGGGAATGAGTTAAGGACTATGTCGGCTTTTATCTATCTCTTTATGCAGCCATTAAAACCGACATTATTTATTGTAATGTGTGTTATTTAAAATGTCAGCTTTTTTAGAAAGTCATTGAACAATGGATATTTTCTTCCAATACAGAATATCACTCCATCAGTCTTTGGAACAAGCCATTGTTAAATTTTCTGAGCATTTTCATGACAATTGGGCTATGAAAAAGGTAAATTGTTTTGAAAAAATGAGTTTGATAATTTTATTATGTAAAATGATATATCTTTAGATCTTTGTGAGTATAATAAGGTCTCACTTTTCAAATTCAGCAATGCCAAGCACAAAAAAATTATTATATTATTTGCTACTTTTTGTTTACATTGAAACAAGGATAGATAATTTGTATGTGTAATTGTTTATTGTTAATATCTACATCTGTGACACTCCAAGCACTTTCTAAACACCCTATAGTCAGGCCTCTCTAAACGTTTATTAAGAATTCAAAAGATTTATATTTTCAACAAATTATCTGAGCCTGGTGATTTGCTAAATTGGTGTACTTAATTGTTGGTCCGTACTGTTTCTTAAAAAAAAAAATTGAATGTATAAGCATCAGCATCAAGTACTTGTGATTTCAAAATTTAGAAATAGGCATGAAAAAACAGTCAATGGAGTCATAAGAGTAAAAAATTGGTTGAAATGAACTCACTCACAATAACAAAAGAAAAGACAAGAAAAAATTAGTGATAAGTTCTAAAAAGAATTTAATGTTGCATTTTTAAACTTATTTTTCTGTTTCTTTGCACAGATTGAGGAAGGTTGGCAGTTTGCAACAGTATATGATGATAATCGTAAGAGTCATCCATTGCTGAAACCGTATCATCTTCTTGACAATGAGGTAGAATTGATATTTTTTTTGTATTAGATTCGCCTAGCTAGATCATTTCTGTTTTTAGTCAAAGTTTCTGAGAATTACTTTGATGATTCAAGAGCTGCCCAAGAAAATGTTTTCTTTCTTTTGTCTGCATTTGATATTAAGGGACATTTGCCTGTAAAGGTCAGGTCAAGACATAGAAGACTCATTGTTTCGGAATTTCATACTTAATTCCTCCTTGGCTCAAACATAACAAATGACATGACAGAAATATTTATTTGTAGGACTGCAAACATTTGGAATAATCTTACAAAGAAAACAAAATGTGCTGACACAGTGGAATGTTTTAAAAATTCTATTAATAGAGACTTTGCCATTCAATTTATGATTATGATGAATGATATTAATTATAAATATGTTTAGTATGACGAATAATAATTTATAATTTATGTAATGATATACTTTTTTGTACCTATAAGACATGTGATTGCATTTTGTAAAGAGCATTCAAAGGATATGGCTTATCCACTCTACAACATTTCTTTCTTTCTTTCTTTATCAAATTTCCTTTTTGTACCGCATTGCAGTGTAAGGACACTCTACAACATGATATGATATTATGTTCCATGTGATATAAGCAAGTATGATTCAAAATGTTATGAGTCGTTGCACAATTAGACCAATCACAAAAGTTAGAATATAATTGCCATATTAATATTTGCTGGCGGCGCGGTGGCCGAGTGGTTAAGATGTTCGCCACTAGAACCAAGGGTCGGCGGTTCAATGCCCAGAAAGCACAAAATGGTCACCAAAGCGTGTCGCCAGGGCTCTATTGGGTAGCGGAGTCTCTTAGAACACCTAGCTTTCTCAGACGGGGCGATAAACAGGAGATCCCATGTCTACTCAGAATCGAAAAGAGTAGGCCAATTCTGGCTGCTGTCCTGGCAAAATTAATTCTACCCATACAGACAGTGGGCTCATCACCTGCTTGTCTTAAATATTGATGCAAAGCAATTACAGCTTATTAAAAGCTGTCCTTACACTGCAATGTGGTACAAAAGGTAATTTATCAAGAAAGAAGAAAATATTTGCAATGTCATGTTAAGAAGAATTTGTGAGCATATAAAACGATCATGGTCAATTAATCTGTAAATTTTCAAAAATAAATGTTGTTTCAAACTGTAGTTATTTACATTGATAGACTGATGATTTTTTATGGGACACTTGATGCATTATATCATATTTTGAAGTGAATTTGAATACCCAAATTTCAATTTATTGCTCATATTCATATGTTAAGAATTGAATACAATTACCCTTTCCAAATCAGGCCAAACTACGCTACATGAATCCTGCCAGAGAATCACTGAGAGTCTTGCTTGCTTGGAAATGGACGCTTGAAATGGATCAGAGCAGATATTCATCCAACAGGGAAAGCATAAAAAGGAGAGCTTCAAAGGCAAATGCTGTATGTCTATTGAAATATGTCATGGAGATCAAGACTGTTCTTATTAAAAGACATTACTTGGTTTTGCTGTTTGATGGGTTGGTTTTTTGGGGGAGTTTTTCAGGGGGTAGGGGGGTTGGCAGTATTACATTCTATTTTCCCACCAATAATCAGTGGTGCTTAGAGCAATCATGCAAGCACTTTGTTATTAGGTGTGGTAATAGGAGTGCATTTAATAGCATGCTTACCTGAACTTGTTTTCTACTCCACAGTATGACCATGGTTACAGCCCTAGACCCTATGATTTGAGAAATGTCACTTTGCCAAGGGAAATATTGGTAAGTTTCTGTTTACGCTATTTTAAAACAAAATCCCAGTTCTCCAAGCAGCTAAAATACAATAAGTTAACATGATTGTAATTAATGTTATGCTCTTTGCAAGATCACCCCACAAACAGATGTTAATAACAAAATGATAAAGCAAATTCAAAGAAATGCGACCTTGATTTGTGTGTTGCAAATGAAATTTCTCAGTAAAACAGTAAATGCCAGCTAATTCACAACCAACTGTGTGACAGACACTCCCACAAATGATACCACCCGTCTAATTTTATACAAACATTTATTACAATTGTTATATGCAAATCATTTTCTTCCCCCAAAATCCTTGTTAATTCGTCTCAGGCGAATCATAAAAGAACCAAATTTGATAGACATATTATGAGAAGAGACAAACTGTAGAAATTTGTTACAACTAGAAAGTTAGATGGAAAGAGAGGCCCTGGTAGACAAAGGAAGAAGAACAGCAACAACGTCACTGACTGGATCAGAGAAAAAAGAAATAGTGATGCACTCAGGGCAATGAGAAATTGTGAGGACTGGAGACTCAGGCTAGCAAATGCATTGAAGCATAGCACTACATGATGGTGATGTTGATGTTGATGGATAAGAAACTAATAACTATTCTAGGCGCTATTTTTACTACAACCTTTGTTTCCTCTACAGACAGTGACAGAGCGTCTGTCAGAAAATGCTCATGATCTTTGGGCTTTGAGAAAGAAGGAGGAGCTTGAATCTATTGGTAAGCACAATAAATAATCTCATTCTTTTGTCATGATATTTGTGTTATTTGTATGGGTTAGTTATGAATGATCCAAGACTCATAATACTATCATCTGTTACAATGAAATACCTTGAATGTAATGTTCTTAAATGAAGACTGATGAGAATCAACTGGACTCCATGCAATACACCTACAGAGCATACAGAGACACTGAAGATGCAACTTTGCCTTTAACTGATTATATCTATAGATATCTAGATACGCAGATGAACTATGTTAGAACCTCTTTTTTTTTTACTTTTCCAGCTAATTTTTTGAAAGTCCAACCAAACGTGGATTTTAATCCCAAAAATATCTTCACATGAATGTAAACAAATGTGTAATCTTCTAGATTTTAAAATTTCTATCACAAAGATCTCATTATGTATCTATTAGAACAGCTGATGAGACATTTTAAGTAATTAACTTTTGTAACGGGCGGTGCGGTTGCCGAGTGGTTTAGGTGTTCGCCACTAGAACCAAGGGTCGGCGGTTCAATCCCCAGAAGCACGAAATGTTTTTCTGCACAAAATGGTTCCAAATGGTTCCTAATGGTCAC
>JAUELH010058728.1:0-12870 GCA_031471375.1 Hermissenda crassicornis | reverse complement strand
CACCACTGAAGGGGTTGCACCTCCTGCGTGGTGAAACAAAGGATCCATATTTATATCCCCCGGATCCCCTCGGGGGGGGTGGGGGGGGGGGGGGGGTGTGTGTGTGACAAATACTAAAATATAAATTATGGTTCTACTTGGCTCATCACCTGCTTGTCTTAAATCTTGATGCAAAGCAATTACAGAATATTAAATCTGTCCTTACATTGCAATGCGGTATAAAATGTATTTGATCAAGAAAGAAAGAAAGTTCTACTTGGTATATTTTTTAACTTAAAATGAATAAATTTATAATCTCAACATGTTCAAAAGTATTTAGCGCAAGTCATTGCAACTTTGCATGAAGTATGCTGTATGATGAAATTCTCTTTGAAAGGATGAAATTCATTTTCAAACTGACTTATCAAGAATATGGACATTTTGTTTAGAAAGAGTTGTTTTGAAGTTAAAGACCAGAATAATTCAAGTTTTGTGATTTCATCCAGGCAATTGAATCAGCACTGACAACTCTGAAGAGCTCTTTGATTGATTCCTATAACCGGCATCAAGCCTACAATCTCATCAAGTGTTTCCTCATCTCTGTGATGAACTTGGAGGATGAAGTTCAAACCATGATGCACCTGTTTTCACATCCCAGGTAGGAAATATTTTATCAGATTGGGGAGTCAAGGTGGGAGGTTGCTGGCTGCCTCTGGTACGGTCTAATTCTGTTTTACTTTTTACCTGAACCTGTCCTATTATTTACCAGCACCATATGATCTGCAATATGTATAGAACATTAATTTAGATCACACAAACATGCACACACATTTTGTCACTGGGATGAGGCACAAGGAGGTCATCTCTTTGAAAGACAGCCACATAATCACCTCTAATATTCTCATAAATCTAATTTGATGCATATTTTAAAAACCTGTTTTATCATTTCATTGTCAAACCTAATAGAGTCTATACATGATAATTATGATGTATCTTAGAACGATATGACCTATTTTGTGTTAATAAATAAATCCACAAAGAAACAGCAAATGAACAAATGAATATTGTTTGTGGTCTGTGCTTTTCTTATCCTGGTGTTAATGGTTTTCACTTACATTTCCTGTCCTCAGTTTTAGGGAAAAGGATATTGGGCACTTGTCTTCCCAGTCTTACAAGAATCCAGACTCCTATTCAAGGAAAGTACATCAGCAAGCACTGACTGGCATGTTCGGTAAGATTGTAGTCAAAACAACAAACAATATTTTCAATTTCTTTTGTGCTGGTGGCTGTTGGAAGATGTCTTAGGTTGGGTCTGCTTCTGTTTACCCCATTAACCAATTCTGTCATTTTGCTTTTTCCAAGTAATACAAGTCATTGTTTTATTAAAATGTTTTCCTTGATAATGGAGACATCATACAGTTCCTTCCATTTTAATGTATAAAGTTTTTTTTTACATTTAAGTTAAGAAAATCCACTGTATTAACATTTTTGAAAATTGTGTTGCTAGTAGTTATATATTGATATTAGTGATATTTTAAAGTGCAGTTAAGATAAGTAAAAAATTTGTCTTACTATCCTCAGTGGCTGCTGCTATCAAGGAGTTGAGACCAACAGCCTTGCCATTTATGGTTTGCATGGTGCGACACTATAGCCTCATCTCCATCTCACAGCAATGTGGTAGGTGTTTGCGTATACATGACATGTACTTGTACATTAGATCAACACTTGCCAGTAGTATTCCGCCAACAAATGCATAATTTTCATACGGGATTGATTTATGATTTGAAGTGTTCACTGCATACTAGTGACGGATAAAGAAAGATTGTTAAAAAGGTTTCTATTGGTCTTCACTCTTGTACATGATATTTTTGATACATTCTTTTTAACCCTACGGTCTTCTGATTTCTTGTAATATGATAGTACACTTATTACATCCTTGTTCAAATTTTTTATGCCAGGTCCTTTCCCAATGGGAGATAAACAGGCCAAATTACAAGGCATGGACACCCAAATCTTGGTGGATGCCTTGAGCACTATCATGGGACATGAGGAGAAAGAGCTGTGCAAGCCTGGAAACTTCTCCCTCTGTATCATCATTGACACGGCTACCACCATCCTTGGCAGCAAGGAAAGGGTAAGTACTCAAGATTTACTTGCCTTAACACTCAAAAAACCCAACAACTTTGCATTCATTCATATCGATATGTCAGGTCTATAAATCTGCCGACTATTGTTGGATTTCCGACAATATCATTTATTAGGATTTCCCTATTAGTATAAAGCAAGAGATATTGTATTTTCATCTTTTCAACATAAGGATTTACCTACATAACATATAAGTTTTAAATTATTTTGTGTTTGATCTATGTCATCGTGCAGGCATGCCAGCTCCCTCTGTTTGAGTATGTAGCTGAGAGGATGTGCCATCTGTGTTACAAGAGGGCCTGGTATTCTAAATATGGAGGGTAAGTTCTAAACACACACATATCTGATATAGCTATCATTTTAAGCATGTTGTTTTCTGTATAGAAGCTTCATTTACGCAGTGTGTTGCATTTATTCTTCCTCCTCTTCCTCTTACTCCTCCTCTCCTATGGGCCTGCATGCCATAATTCCATAAGTGAAGCTTGGATATTATTCAATTACTTAAGTATTGTATTGGGTATTGTTTCTGTCATTGATGTTGTAAAGAATATGGTTTGATAATGGTTTCAGGTACCCAGTGTGACACACATAGTCAGAGGCATTAATGTTAATGGTATGATTGTTTCAGGTGCCTGGCCATCAAGTCTCTGTATGAGAGGATGAGCTTCAAGTGGGTGCTGGATCATCAGTACACTTTCCTCAAGGCGTTGCTGTTTGTCATCAATGATCTGACTGGAGAGGTAAACATTGTTTTATCATCTGTTTAATTTAAATGATCAAATAGCATGGGTAGCATGTCATTAATTGGTTCTGTTCAAATGTATGAACCATTTTTAAATATTACATTAAAGCAGCATAAAAATAATATTATTTAAAGGCCACTTTGTTTCCAGAATGATTAACAATAGTCTACTTAATGATTTCCCTACCTGAGAGTTCACCTTTGTTTTTTCAACACTGCAGGTCTCAAGTGGGGCTGTAGAACTGGCTCAGAAATGCATTGAGGAAATGTTGCGTCTCTGTGCCCGTCCACTTGAAGGCGAGGAGGCCACAGTGGAGCTGCTGACTGCCCAGAAAAAGTCCTTGCATGCAGTGGCTCAGAAACTCATTCCTCAGATCACCTCCTCCAAAACTATTTTCAGAAAGCAGGTTAGGCATTCAATATAGTATTTTTCTTTTTGAAGCAGATGAATAAATGAATAGGTTGGTGGCTTATTTTTATTCACTCATATTTATGATATAGTGATTATGAGATTGATGGTTGGAATTTTTAAGAGTTACTTAAGAATGTTTGAATTTTTTCTAAGTGTCTTTTTAATTTCCTTTGAACCACACCATAGGTTTATATAAAAGATTTCACCTCTGTGATATTCAAATTGAAATCTACTTTGCGGCCATTTGTTTTGAATGTGTTGAATTTTTTCTAAGTGTCTGTTTGTATGTGATAATTGATACTTGTGTGCGTGTCTGAATGTATTCATGAATTTATGCAAACTTGATTTGATAGCAATGTAAACCAAAATGAATTTCCTTATGGACAATAAAGATATATTATTATTATTATTATTATTATTATTATTATTATTAATTTCCTTTGAACCACTTTCTTTCTTTCTTTATCAAATTTCCTTTTTGTACCGCATTGAACCACACCATAGGTTTATATAAAAGATTTCACCTCTGTGATATTCAAAATGAAATCTACTTTGCGGCCATTTGTTCTGAATGTGTGTAGAAATATTGTTTTCTATCTTTGTCCCCAGGCCATGAAATCCCTGCAAGTGTTGGCAGAGGTAACAAAGAAGACTGTGACAGAGATTATGGAGCCCCACAAGGAACTGCTGCAGGATATGGTCCCTCCCAAAAAACATCTTCTGAGACACATCGCTTTGGTCACTCAGATTGGACTCATGGTCAGAGCTGGGAGAGTTTTGCATAAATGCCCACATTCTTTCTTTTTTTCTTGAATTTAATTTAAATGATTTGATTTGAGACCCTTTTGTGACTAAACAAATAAATATACAAGATGGGTATGACTGGGCAATAGAAACTTCCTTATTCATATCATCATTATTGTTTTGTTGTCGCTGTTGTTTGATAGCTTGCTAATATAGTTTAAAGGAAAAATATTATATTAATTATGCTTATATTTATTTTTTTCCTTTTCCACATGTGTATTATTTTTTTCAACCCAATTTGTTTCAACAGGAGGGCTACACATTTTGTATAACACTGGAGCCAAGACTGTTTAATTTTGATGTCAATCAGGTGGAACACAATGTCTTCTTCTGCGAGGTGAGGAAGTTAGGGTGTATTTTTTACATTTTTATAAAATAAATTGTTTTGGTAATGTTTTGTCTATCATAAAAATCACATAATGTATGCACACTGTCCCATCCTACAGAGATGGAGAATTATGATGTTGGATGAAGAGAGTATTTCCTACCACTGCAGAAACTATCATACTTTCATTTTAATTCTTGATTGATTTGGCCATCATGATCCATTCAGACAGATTGTTCAACCGGGTTTGCCCTGATGTTCAATTTTCCTCTCTTTTTACACTACCTCCTGACATGGCCTATTGTTTTTCAATTACCAAGCCATGGGATAACTTGATTGTTGTTGACATTCATATTTTCTGACAGGATGTTATAAACTGACCATGTCTTCTCGATCCATTCAATAAAACAAGAGTAAAATTTCTTCGCATATTAGGGACACTGCTTATTTAAAAATTGTTGAGAATTTTTTTTTATTTTTTAGTAAAATATTTTGCTTTTTTCATTTCAGGTTTTGAATATGTGTGATGCTGATGAGTCAACCCTTTTAAAGCAACCATGTTACAAAAATTGTACAAACCTTGTAGGTCTTAAGAAGAGTGCTCTACGTAAGTATCAGTTTGTTACGAGGTGATGGCTATAAGCTGCTTGATGGCCTTGTTTTTTACTACTGTTTAAACATTTTTTTTTATCTTACAATGCATATTGAGACATGGGATTTTACAGGCAGTTGGAGAGCTCTCCTTACACTGCAATGCGGTACAAAAAGGAAATTTGATAAAGAAAGAAAGAAAGTTGGAGAGCTCCTGTTGTAGAGTCTACTTGTGTTCATTCTCAAACTAGTCCATTAATCTTACCAATTGCAAGCGCTTTATAGACCTAATTTCCTCTGTTCTCAATTTACTTAAGACAAATAAACAAAATAACAACAAACAAACTCCCCCAGCAAACTTTAATTTAGATGTGTATAATTTTCTATCATTCACAGGTGCCTTGGCTGCTTGCAATTTGGTGTTGAATAAGAAGGAGAAAATTTTTAATACCCTTTACAATGCACTGAACAGCCAGAATTCTGAAATCCAAGAAACAGCTCATGAAGCGATGAAAATGGTGAGGATTAACAAATATATTTCATCCTGATGGTTCATCCCTATTAAGCATTTTCAATTTTACATATGGCATTGTAACGATGTTGTCAAGGACAATGTTTCACCAACAAAAATACATCGTTTTATTTGGCATTTTGAATCAAAACAAAACCGAGATTTACCTCCAAACAGCATGGATTTAATAGAACAAACAATGAGGTGGAAGTGCAGCTATAAATAGCCATGAGTAATGATGAAAGAGTTTCATTAAACAAACTTTTAGACAAGGGTATCTCTGCTATGAGTATTCTCGTAGTCGGTTGGAAATTAGTTAATGGGATCCTTTAATTAGAGATTGACAAAATACTTTGATGAATGGATTTCCCAGCTCCTCCAAGGCTGCACCATAGACAAGGATCCTGCCTATACTGTGATGCGACCTCTATTGAACAAGCTGGGCGATCACCGCAGTCTCAACCTCAGCGTCATCAAGAGGCTTTCCTCTGTGGTCCAACTCTTCCCTAATACTTTCAACGACAAGCTGTGTGAATCCATGCAGGTAATCTATATTGATCTTTTCTGTAGTGTGGTTTGTAACGTCAGGCTATGTGAAGTTTGCAAGGTAACTTAGTCCCCCCATATTGTAGTCCTACTGGAGATGGACTTTGAATTTAATTTAAATGTCCTGTCCTTTATATCATAAATACTCTGATGGAAAGAATGTGGAGAGAAAAATATGGGGTTGTCTCATTCAGTATGTCAAAGCATTCAGATAGTTTGTTGAATTATCAAGGGTTAAAAAAAAAGAAGAAAATATGTCTGCTTTTGAATTTTTCTTTTCCATGAAGTTCATTTTACAAATCATAATTTTGCTGACTGAATATAGACGCAGTAGGACCAATAACAGATGAACATTGGCCACCTAGAAATCTTGTTTTTTATTTTGTTCTTATAGGGTCATTTGAAGAAGTGGCTGGAGACAGCTGGAACCAATCAAAAGACTGGACAACCCAAGCCGGCTGGCCAGGTCCTTTCAACGGTATGAACCATTGAAATCTCAACATTATCTATATTATTATATATATTGCTATAGTTTTCTTTGTTTGTAGAAAAGTGCGTTTATCTCCATATTTGAAATGATTCCAGCAAGATAATGTTTTGGTTGAGTCTACTTCTATTTGGTCTTTTAGCTAATCCTACCAGCAGTGTACATGCTGTTACTTTTATTTCATTTTACTTAAGCTTGCACAGTGTCTGACACAGATAGAACGCTTTATGGTTGATATTTGAGATAGTAAGACTAGATGCATGTCATGGCAATTTTCTCTGTTTGTCTCAATAGGAGGTCCAGCTGTGTGCTGCCATCATCAACATGTTCCACCTGATTCCTGCAGCCAATCGGTCATTCATTGACCCATTGACCACGCTGGTTTTGTCAGGGGAGAAGGCTCTCTTCATGGAGGTAATGTCCTTTAGCCCTAAATGTTGGACTTATCATCATCATCATCATCATCATCATCATCATCATCATCATCATCATCATCATATCAGAGTTGGCATACTGTTACTATACTCGTTAATGAACAATTACATTGTGCCTTGAGCTATTATCACCTTATCATTTCAGGTCAGGGAGAGATACAATGCAGCTTACTACATAAAACCTTTTCTCTCATGTTTTCTGCATGAAAGGATGTTGATAGTCATAATCCATCTGTGTCCATGTAGCATCCATTGTGCTGCCGACGAGATACGATTTTACTGTGTTGCTTACTGTAGGCTGGATACATATTAATTGGAATGTCATTGATTTGCTTCACAGGCCAGCAGTCCTTTCCGTGATCCACTGGTAAAATTCCAGCTCCGTTATCCAGCCCAAGTGATTGACCTCTTTCTGTCTGAGAATGGCCTGAAAGACCAGCAATGGTGCCGATATTTAGAGGTGTGTGTGGTTTCAACATTTAATGAATGTGGGATTAATCCCAGTGCCTCGAAAATAAAGCTTTTCCCATAATAAGAAAACTGAATAAGAATGTTTAGTGGTAAATACTGATTAATACTAACTTATTGCATGACTGTATTCCAGTATCTGTTGCGCCATGAGAAAGGACAGCCCTTCTGTAAAGTGCTGGTGGCAAATTCAAACCGTTTGGTCAACATGTTGTCTGGACAACTCCAGGTAAGCTTTCCATTTCAAGAAGAAAAAACCCTCAAAAGATTTAACAAAGAAATCTGCCTATGACTCCTCTGTTCTCTGTTAAATTATGATCACAATTATGAAACAAATTTGAGGGGTCAAAATATTTAACTTACCTACTGGTTCGGAAATCATTATACTGGTTGAGGAAGAAAAAATGTGCCAAATTTTGAACGTCACACCATAGAATAATTACTATGAAATTACATTGAATCAAAATTTAGCTTACAAAACAATTCATGTGGCATTTATTTTGAAATATTCTTTTTACTTAAAAAACATCTAAGTGGTTTGAAGCTATAGACATTTAAAGTTTGATGTGCATGCCTCAACCAATGTAAGGTGTGATCCTCAGTATAAGGAAGATAAAAAGGGCCAATGATGTAGGAAGCTTTTATATAATACATTGATATAATTTGAAAGGTGATGAAGGCTAATGATAAAGAGTGCAGATGTGTGTGCCAAATGGAATGTGGGTACTAATAGTAGATGTGATGGCTTTGTCTCCCTAGCCAAGCCCAGCCAGTACGATGGTAACACAAGCACCAGGCAGGATTGACCTCCAGTACAAGGCCATACGCATCATTGCCCTGCTCATTCGCTTTGACAGCAACTGGTTGCCACAACAGACACTGATGGTGAGTTGGTTGTATGAAGTCATGCCAAGTGTCCATTTGTATCTTTTTTACCATCCCCCCAGGATGAGATGGCCGAGTGGTCAAAGGGATTGCACTGCAACCCGGGCAACCCAGGTTTGAGCCCTTCTTTGGGACTTTGGTTAATCCTTGGGCAAGATTATTTTCCTCAAACTGCCTACCAGGACAACATGGGTAACACCTGTTGGAATTGAGCTTGCACCTGTTGTGTTTGTTTACAGTCCTACATGGAATGCCTAGGCGGCACTAGCGACAGTGCTTTAATTTAATTTAACATCCCACATCTTGTAATCTTCTTTCATTCTGTCAGATGAGATGCTTGTATACTCATACCAATGCGTGGGAAAGAGTTTCCCAGTTCTCATTCTGTTTAGAATTAGCTATGTTATCCAAACATACTGGCCAGTGCACAGTCATCATCAGTTTGGGACTGACAACCAACATCTGTCTCGTTAAAAATCTTTCATTTTGCTTGATGATCTCATCAGTGATTGTATTATAGTCTTTCTGTTTGACTGAGATTAAATGTATGTTTGGGAAATGCATTATTACAACATAGATCTATTATGTGGTTTGTTGTTGTCATATTTTTCATTTTTCATTTTGCTCTTCTTTTAATTAGAGGCCATTGCTGTTGTCCATTTGGGTATCAGATGCTTTTCTGGAGCGACACAAAAATGTGGTAAGGAAAATAAAACTGTTTAACGACTTCTCAGAACATGCTGGCTTCTAAAAGTATAAAATTGAATTCTTCTGATAACTATTTCAATACAACTATTCATACACATAGGGAAAAGTAAAAGATAAAGGGATTTGTTGTTGTAAAGAGAGTATGTCGACATTCTAAGGTTAAGCAGTGCATAATTGTTCCAATAAAACTCAACAGATGTGGACCAGATGCGGTAACTAACATCCTTCAAAGAGATCAGTTGATCGTCTTTGAAGAAATGAAATAAGTGGGAGAATTCATTTGAAAAATGTTTTTAATTGTTGAAAATTGAATATAATACTAAATGAAAAGCTCTTAAGAAATTATCTGTGAAAACGGTTCTTGCTTTGATTAGAATATCAGCATGGTTTTTACATGGATCTCATGTTTAAGCATCAATATTCTTTTCCACTCTATTAGGATGAATTGGACTATGTCTATTGGAAGGAACCAGCTCTTATCCTGAAGTGTCTCCTCAATTACTTTCAGTAAGCTTTGTCTTTTACTGACTTAAGATGTGTTCATTCATTCATTCATTCATTCAGTCAGTCAGTCATTCATTCATTCATTCATTCATTCATTCATTCATTCATTCAGTCATTCATTCATTCATTCATTCAGTCAGTCATTCATTCATTCATTCATCCATCCATGTAGTCATTAATTTTATTCACTCTTTTTTATTTATTTATTCATTCATTCATCACTCATCATATCATTTGTTGGATTGATTGGTTGATTCACTCATTTGCTCACTCACTCGCTCACTTTCTCCCATGTTCTTATTTCAACAAAAAATTCCACATCTTGTTTTCTGTTGTAGGCACCACACAGAGGACATAGAACTTCTGTTCCACATCCTGCGTTGCTTCACCACCAGATTCATTCCACAGTTCCAGTTCATCAAAGACTTCCTTGAGGACACTGTTGCCAAGGTGAGACAAAAACAAAATCAGTATGATAGGTTGAGTGGACAATACAATTTCAGGGGAAAGAAATTTCTCTCTACCATGTTAGCATGTAGAATATGTTCAAGACTATTGGTATTCTTATTTTGTTCATTCTATCAACCTGACTTGTCATAATTTTTTTTAAATATCACCAATAAAGAGCAATGAGGATATATTTGTCATATATATCATATTTCAATGCCACTATATAACTCATATATTGATTTTGTTCTTTCAATAGACCTACTCTGCTGACTGGAAGAGAAAGGCTTTCTTCAAATTCGTTTCCATCTTCCACGACCAGACCTGGCCACAAGAGCTGAAAGCTAAGGTAAGAAGAAATTATATTTTGAAAGATGGTATGGTCTTTTTTTAGACCTCCATATCTTAGGCTGGTTTTTAACTAGGTATGCTCTAGTAAGTTGAAACAAGCTGTTCTTTAAGATATGCTACTTAATTGAAGTATATATCTGATTTTTAAGATATCTGTCATGGGGTGATTGGAGGATGCCTTTGGAGGAAGGGTATATTTTTGATCACCTTAGTATTTCTTAGCACCATTGTGTGTCAATGTGTTTTCTATATAACAAATAAACAATGCTATAGGGTAAAATTAATAAAGCTGTAATGGTTTCTTCATCTTTTCACCTATTTTTTCTCCACCATAGATCCTTCAGTACTTGCTGATCCCATGCTGTTACCACTCATTTGAGAAGGGAGAGGGGGACAAACTGATCGGTGGCCCCCCTGCCCCAGACCAAGACAGTGAGGATAATGTCATCAGCCTCTTCATCAATCGCATCATTGACCCAGAGAATCCTTTTGGCACGTCAGATGCCGTGCGCATCCTGCTCCTTCAGTTCTCATCTCTGCTAGTGGAACAGGCATCTGCCCATATCCACGATGCAGCTAATAAGTGGGTGCCCTTCAGCTACGTGTTTTTAGTTGATCTTCCATTTTTGTTACTTGAAGTAAATGTGAATTTTTTGATAACTGTCTATGGCATTCTTTCAAAAACCTACACCAAAAGGTGTAATATAGAGACATGAAAAAGAAAGGAAGGAAAAGGGAGAAATGCCTTGTGGCATCCATATACTTACAATCTGTTATATCTGTGCTTGATGTAATTTGATATCAATCACTGCATTTTCTAACATCTAAACAAAGAAGAGGGGAAGCTGAACACATGGATTGATGAGATTGATTGGAATGACAGACAGCAGTCACCAGCCTCAATCTTTAGAGCTGTAGCAGATGTTTGCCACTGTAGTCCATGTTGTCACTATTCCTCTAGTCCACTTCTGCATGTCTTTGCTCTTTTCTACTACATACTTTGAATGGTAAAGGAATCGAAAAACAAAATGCATGGATGATGTTTAAGAGTTAATGTTAAACTAAACTGATGCATTGTGTGTTGCAGGAAACAAGGCAACAAGCTGCGTCGGCTGATGACATTTGCCTGGCCGTGTCTGGTGACCAAGAACTGTGTGGACCCAGCCACCAAGTACCACGGCCATCTCCTCCTGGCACACATCATTGCCAAGTTTGCCATCCACAAGAAGATTGTCCTACAGGTCATTTTTTTAATAAGTCTTTATTGCCCACAATACAGTGAAGACGACTTGAAATATAAGATATAAGTTCATAAGAATGACATAAGCAGGCATGTACATAGCCAATATTCATGTCACATCATATGGTCCACGAATGATGCACGTAAGTGAGTCCATAGTTTCACAAATGAGGGGGAAAATGATATAACCCTGTGTGGCCATGCAGCCTGCCATGTCTGGGTAGGAGAGGTAGTATAGTTGCTATCTACTCTTGGTCAAAGAGCTCCAATTATTTTTGTTTTTTCTTCTAATCTTTGATATGATTAATCAATGTTTAGAAAAGTTATAAAAATATCTTAGGAGAATGAGTTAGTGAACAAAAGTGGTTTTGACTTAAATTATTACGTGTCTGTGAGAATTACAAAGATTCTCATAAAGAAAAACTATTAATTGTATCCCCAGGTATTCCACAGTCTCCTGAAGGCCCATTCCCATGAAGCCAAGATTGTGGTCAGGCAGTCCCTGGAGCACCTCACACCCGCCATGCCTGGACGCATGGAAGATGGAAACGTAAGCTAAGCAGTCTTTTAAAGAATTTATTCATGCTCTCCCTGAAAGAAGATTTCATAACGTATTGAGATAATTTGTTGGTAAGCAGTCCTTAGTAACTGATGTTATGTGTATAGTGGAGCTGAATTTGCACATGATTCAGTCATTCATGGCTTATCAAGTACACACTGTGATTTTGCACTGGATGATTAAAGTAATCATAGTGAGGGTAAGTTTGTGATATATTAACGTTATGTTTGAACAATTTGCTTAAATCCAACCTATGAGTGGATTAGCCAACAGAAGAATGTCACAATGAGTGGTGAGACATTGTGTGTGGCATAATGACTTGGGTTTGTGTAATCTCATGATGTATTGTATTCTTTATGTCTGAATAGGGCATGCTGACTCACTGGACCAAGAAGATCATTGTGGAGGAAGGACATAGTTTTGGACAGCTGGTGCACATCTTGTAAGGCTTTCACATCATACTTTCTTATATTTGTATTGCCATGTCCTTTCGTGAAAGTAATTAGAAAGGCTGACATTGTTTTATCGAAGTATCACCGTGTCACATCCTATGAGATACCTACTAAAATATAATAGGTATCTCATCGGATTTTCATTGGTTGGCTCAGACACAATTCGCGTGGCTGCGCAGTCGCTTCGTAGCTCTAGTCTCTAGGCCTGCAGTGATTTTCGATTGTAATTTAATTTCTTGATTGCACTCGAAAGATACGGTCGCACCAATTAACCTAATAA
>JAUELH010055408.1:0-19063 GCA_031471375.1 Hermissenda crassicornis | reverse complement strand
CCCCCCCCCCCCCCCCCCCCCAAAAAAAGAGGTATTGCAATTTCACAACATGGCAAAATAAAAAATTGGAACTAATTAGCTCTTCTTTAAACTGAACCAGGGTGAACTTGCCGATAGCAATGGAGGTGATGGGTCTGCCAATTTCTGCAGCCAAATCATCAACTCTTGAACTTGCATCATAACCTTGTACAGAGCACATCAGGATAGGGGTTGCTCCCTTAATCTGTGCACACACACACACACACACACAGCATCAAACATGTTAAAAACAGTCTAGATAATATCACATTAGTAAAACAAATGAATGCTCAATCAAGTGGGAGTGTGAATGATTATTTTATATATGCACTGTTTACTGCTTTTGTGATTAAAGATAACATTTCTTGAGGTTTGATGGTTTGCTCGAAAACAGAACAATAATATTTTCATTTAAGTCGTGCATTGCTGGGAATAAAAAACATGATAATGGAAAGAATTATTGCAGCACCAATAAAAACCACTCTCAATCTGTCTTTCATTCTGCCCTGTAACCAACTGCAGTTGTCCGAGATCAAATCAACGACTTTTACTTCTTTCTGTATCGTAAATGCACAATGAACAAAAGAACGTTTCTTTCTTGTTTTTCATTTATTTAAAATAGTTCAGTCAAATTTCTCTTCAAGATCAAAAATAAAATTTACCTCATTTTCACAAATGGCAGCCAAATTCAATTCCTTGGCAGTTGCATGGACAAATTCAGTTCCAAGGACATTCTCCACGAAGATGCGAGCCATGGCAGTCAGTCTGTCAGGTCGAAGTGCATGCATCAGAAGCAGACCGTGCACAGATTTGCCAATGGTACCTATCAATACAAAATCCATGAGACTTAAAAAGAAAGCAAGCAAGAATGCTTAAGTAATCCACTACTCACATTATTTCATTCATATCCATATATAGTCCTATATCTAAAATTTTGTCTCGTCTTATATTATCATAAATCTACTATCACATTTTGTGTAATCCAAATTATGTGAGTTTTGCGTATGCATTTGTTTACATAAAATAGGATGAAAATATACCCACTGTATTTAGTAGGCCCATATATGCATACATTTAGGGCAGACAACTTACTGAGTGGTTTGCTTTCTGTCCACAGTTGTGGCACATCTTGCTCTGGTGTAGCAGTCTCCAGCCATGCCAGGAACTCCTGGATGCAAATCAACATTTCATTGGGGTGGTGTTCAAAATGCCAAATTATTAGACAACTGATCTGTATGTAAAAGTCTCTCCTTTTCACTCTGTACCATCATTTCCATTATCTCCTTTCATTATTTTAATCATGACTAACTTGATGCACCATTATCATTCAATTAACTCCATGCCTCATTTACTCTCATTGATAGTTGGATAATTTTTTATTTTCTAACTTTTACTGACCCCATTTCCTGTGATTTCTTGGAGGAGACCCCTGAATGCAGACAACTTGCTGAGACGAACAATGGCATCATGCTGCAGACAATGATAAAATCATGTTTATTCACTTTCTAATCCTAGGGACAAGTTTTCATTAAGATTGCTCAAAGAGATCAACAGTGAAGGAAAACAGTAATATGACAGGATTAGATAAAATAATATATAGCAGTTTCTAAATCCCATCAGGACTCTTCTAAACATTAGCAAAAAAATTGTTTTAATTCTATCGTTAAATTCTTATTTCGACAAAGGTAACAATTGTAATACAACCCTAAACAAGAGTTTTGAGAGATGGAATAGGGATAGAGCAGAGAGGTAGATGTGTAACAGAATACTAATGTCATGTGAAGTCACCTGAGCATTGGATAATCCCTTGATGGTGGAACCCATTGATTCAGACAGGAACCCCTCTTGACTACGCATCAGATGATCAAACTCAGTCTCATATGTTGTTTCACTGAAATAAAAGGGATGGTTTTCATTCATGAAGCTTATTAATACTGATGTTATGTACATTTCTGAAACTTAAATTTCTACAAATTTAAAATCATTGATAGAAAATGAAACAATGCAAATCAAACAGAGTGAATTTCTCATCTATCCAAATAGCAAACAACACAACACTTACTTTGGTGAGCCATACAGGTGAATACGACACAGCTGAATGGCAAAGGTGATTCTGTCCTGGTGCAGCATACCTCTACCGACACGACTGTACGTTTCCTGCAAGAAAATAAACATAATGTAAAAAAATCCAACTGAATCAAATGACTTTCTGTGGCACTAAAAGATCTATCCATCATGATTTAAGTGAAATGATCATAGCACGCTCACCATAAAGAGGTCAGTAGTGACACGAGCGAGACGAGCTTTGTAGTCCTTCACATTTGTCAAGTTGGGGTTGTTGCTGGTTGTGGCATTGAAAATTTCCAAAAAGAATTTCAATGAGTACTGGTAGAGGAAGTGAACCTGTGAAGGAGGGGGGAAAAAATCAAATTAATATCTTTCCTCATAACAAAACTTTGATTTTGTGCAAAATACATTCAGTATATATTTTTTCTTTTCAACAGAAACGAGAATAAAATCATCTATTGATATTTCACCTGTTGCAAGGCCTCCAGTGTGAAGTAAATGCTGGAGCAGCTCATGGCCAATGGTTCATATTGCTGAGACACTGTCTCAACCTCTGCCATGACCACATCCGTCTCCTCCACCTTCTTGGCCACCTCTGCTGCTTCAAGCTTCAGGGTCTCCAGATGACTCAAGATACTGAGAAAGTTTGGGAGGTTTTTTTATATTAATGAGAGGAAACAAAATAGGAGTGGCAGGAAAGAGAGGACACAAGATAAAAAAGATAATGATGGATTAAAAGTAAACAGAGAGTTGTGCTCCTAGTCATTGGATAAATGTTACACAATCTCATTCATTCTAAAACCTTAAGTTTAAATAAATAGTCCATTGGTATGGATGAAACATTGATCATTCATTTGGTTTGTTCTAAGTGGAATAGTTCTCTAAAAACCAAAAGTAACACATTTTGTAATAAAAATGTACAACCACGACCGCTTATGTGTGATCTGTAGTGACATGTTACTTTAGCTATTTGTATTTTAAAATCGCACAAGGTTTCATCAATTCCCCCCAAAAATACTATAAATTCACATAAACATAAATTGTAATTGAAATTGAAAATCATTTTTTTTAAATCTAACCTGTCATCATCCAAAATCTTGCCCTTCACATCATTCAAAGCCTGCAGGAGGGATTTCTCAAGTTGTCTCAAACGTAGCTGGAATTCCCCTTGTAATTTGAGAAGGTCTGAACGCTTCTCATCAACATCTGGTCTTTCTGCTTTCAAAACCTATTCAGATATGGTAACAAATAAAATTTCACACATTCCTTGTTCACCTAAATCAAAGTACAATAATTGATTGAAATAAGCTTGATGCATAAAATAGCCCTGTGTGGTTTCAAACCTACCTCTCATCATCCAAATCATAATCATAATTTCATAAAACAAATGAACATATCAGAGCTGTAAATAACCTTTCTTGATATTGATATTGTCTGAAGTAAACAGTCTTCAT
The DNA here is from genome assembly GCA_031471375.1 of Hermissenda crassicornis. NCBI lineage: Eukaryota > Metazoa > Mollusca > Gastropoda > Nudibranchia > Glaucidae > Hermissenda > Hermissenda crassicornis. Next base: position 15,524 of record JAUELH010055408.1, on the reverse strand, counting down.
TAACAATACAAACTAGATTCAATCTTTATTCATGGCCAATGGTGAGTCTTACTTGGTTCAAGCATTGGCTTTGAAGACTTCCACGAGTGACAGTGAAATTGACAAAGGTCACCCTGGAGCACAAATCTGGGGCAAAATCCACCTGAAAAGCCACATGTTCAAATAAATTAAAAAATTATAAAAGATAAAAATGAACATTATACATACCTATGAAATACTTTACATTGAATGTCAATTGGAAAAAGAATTGAATGCAAAATTGCAAAAATCTGTCATTTAATTCTCAAGAAGCAAAATCTTATCTATCTGACCAACTGTGCACATTTCTCCATTTCATAAATGACACCTTAAAATCTAGACAGAGTAAAGCTTAATATTTTCCTCATTTTCTATAAGAAACATAGTCCTCTGAAACCTGACACACAAAAATGTAATTCTACATATTGAGTTTATGTTGAAATCATGATACTGTTGTTATGTTCAACCTTTTCGTCTGTCATGCTAAAATATACTTTTGTTCAAATCATTTTAATCCACAAAATTGTAATTGCAGGACGTAAGGCTTGTTGTATTCATGGGATAATGTGATTCAAAAATGATATTTATGTATATTATCATTATTTTCATTATCATCATTATTCTTATCATCATCATCATATTATCATTTTCATTGACAAAGATCAAATTAGTGATAAGAATTATAATCTCAATTGATCAACCAGATATACAGTTTATATGGGGAACGAAGAAGAAGAAGAAGAATACAGTTTATATACAATAATATATTTATTACAATAACATTTCATTTTCCTAAAAATTCACCAAAGAGAAAATTTGACTGATGCTTACATGAGGGTCCCTTGTTGTCAGGAAAATGGTGAAAGAAGGTGACAGATCAATGTCCTGGTCTCCTAAAGAGATTAAAACTCGTCCACCTGTTCGTCGTAGTTCACGATTCAATACTGGGTTCAAGATTGGGTCATAATTCTCCACATCCTGGTAGGAAAGATTTTAAGTTAGAATTATTTCTATCACTGTCAATTTATGCACATGACAATACTTTAATCTCTAAAAACTTAACAAATTCAGTTGAATTCCGACTAAAAATTTCAAATATTTCAAATGTTCAATTATAAGGCAACATTTCTCAATATAATCTTTATCTTTGAATATAGTAATTTGAAAAAGGGACTCATTTTTCATTGAAAATGTCTACGATCAATGCTAAGCAAACAATATACTACTATTAACTGGGCTACATAGAATGTTTATGATGTAAACATGTAACTATTTTTTCGTTTTGTTTGGTGTCTTAGGGCGCTAGCGACACAGATTGGTCATATCAGCGCCCAACTGTAATTATCCTAGTACATTTTCATTAAAATCATTAGTAAGATGAGTCAACTTTATTTACCCCCACAGGCTGCCTAAATATATAAATTCTCATTTCAAATTAAACCTGGGGAAGATCAATGAAAAAAAAAACCCCAAAAAATCTCACCTGAACAAGCAAAGGATTACCAAATCTCAAGGCGCTCTCAAGATTTTTGCGGAATGCATCATCAAGGAAGCTTTTAAAAAAAGACGAGGGGAAAAAGAAACCAATTGATGTGATCAAAATTAAGCCATTTCATGCTCATTTAAAAATATAATTTTCTCTAGTGGAAGAGCAAGTCAAAGAGAGAGGATAAATCTCCCAAAATGTTTTATGTTGAGCTATCGTAAAATGAGGTACAAAGATCCTTCAGCTCACCAATGCAAAGCAATAACCACCAGGCCACAAAAAACAGCTACAAAATATGTTAACTCTTTGTTTCCGGAATTAATTTTCGGACAAATAAAAATCTTGGCACCATGGTTGAATTTTTAGCTTTGTTGAATTTTTAGCTTTGATGACTATATTTTTATATAAGATATATCATGTCTGGTATGAATGTGAAGGCAAATGAATATACTTTACAAGGAAGATGAAAAAGGAGTAGTTGGAACCCCAAAAAATGACATTTCGGGGTGCAAGGCATTCCAGGAATTTTTTTGTAACTAAAAAAAAAATCTTATTTTTCACTTCTTACTTAAATAAAAAATACTATTCATGATAGTTTTGTCTTTTCAGCTGTTTTATCATGTTGTCCATTCATTTTGCTGCACAAAGAGTCCAAAGATTTTGATGTAAATCCATTCAGGTAAATATACACAGGCAAAAATCATTGTTCAACAAGCTCACTATTTGGGTTTTTTGCCTATACAGCCGTAGCTCTCTTTCGAGCACTCATTGTTGAAATTTTTAGTTTCACTTTCGTTTTAGATCGTAAACAAAGCAATGCTGTGGCTCATGTGAGAGTTAAATATCCCACCTCCGTTTCCTATAAGTTTTAAAGTGTTTCATTATCATTTGTTAGTAGTATATAGCTGTTTTCAGTCCATAACGCCGGCCAGTCGGTATTTTGGTTTCAGTTATCGGAGACAAAGAGTTATGAGAAAGAGAGGGGGCTTAGGAGTTCCAAATGTGCTTACAGATATGAAAGCTAAAAAAAATATAGGAAAGAAAATAAAAGTCAACAGCAAGCCCTACCTAGTTTTGGTGATTTTCCTATCCCTGAACTCATTCATGATAAATTCAGTGGCCTGTCCAGAGGGATCAATAATCAGAGGATATCTGTTGAACCGCTTCAGCATGATGGCATTCTCTGTACACAACTCATCCGTTGGAAGAGCATTAGCTTGCCATTTCAGTCTTTCATCTGCATTGGACAGATACTGAAGCAAGGAAAAAATACATATGAATTGATTGTGTTAGGAGAACACGTTCACTTAGTTGATTGCTAAAAGATGAGCTATAAAACAGTTCTTTCTTCCTTTACATTCTTAATGCTGCTAGAAGTTCTAATTTGCTTCTCTTTTTTCTTTTTTTTTTTAAACCAGTGCAGTCTGCATCATAATCATATATGAACAATTTATATTCCATTTTTCAGAAATGTAGTGTCAATCTCATCCCTATACCACAAACTACATAAAAGCTTTGCATATTCCCCAATTACCTCTGCTTTGGCAAGGTCTGAGCGGAACAGGATGCTGGCATTTTTCAAATGCTCACACCAATTGGAAAACAGTGTGTGACGCATCAGCTGGTCAAAGTAGCCTGGTGAGATGACAGATATAAAGAGCTTTTATATGAAATTGATTACAATGACACCACATGGTAAAAAAAGCAAAATGCAAAGCCAAAAAGATTTGTTTGCCAAGAGAGCATATTTACACAGTTGGGTCAATCATGCTGGTAAGATGACAAGTCAAGTTAAAAGAGTGATTAGAAGTAGATTTAGTGGCTGCCTTGGGAGGTCTGTGACATATTGGTCCAGCTCTGCCCGAGTCCCCACCCCCTCCAAAAGGAAAGAAAAAAGGGAGTCTTGACGGAAGACAAAGAAAAGAGCAGGACAGATATCGCCAGGTATCGCACATGTGTCACTAGAAAAGGTGCATGGCCCATGGGCGATGCCCATCACTGAAGGGGTCACACCTCCTGTGTGGTAAAACAGAGAACCCATTTGTATACCCTGGTCCCCGGGTGGAGAGGATCAAATGATATCACACAATTTGTGAAAGTGAAAAGAAACCATGGTAAGTTTTACAGATCAATGGACAGAGTAATCACTTACCACCATAGGCCATGAAGGCTGAAGACAATAGAACATCTCCAACGATGGTGGCCATTTGGTTCTTGAACGTCTCACTGCCAGCCTCCCAACGGGTCTTCTCACTGGCCAGGCTATTCAGTAAAGCAACACTACGTTCTACCTATAGGTATGTAGATAACATGGGTATACGTCATGAATTCTACATTGGTTTGATATGATCATTGAAATAAACCTTAAATTGTTGAGAAACGGCAAAGTGATGTTTTAATCTAAAGGCTTGGAAAATAGTAGACCATATCAGTGGTAACCCTATAAGCATTTATAAAATAATACAAACATCTTCACAAGAAATTGCAAATACCTTTGCCTCAACAGCAGCCAAATCTGCCTTGATAGCTTGTGCTTGACTGATGAGAACTGCATATTCCTCCTTATATTTGGAAATGCTCAACTCCAATTCAGTAATCAACTTGTTCACTTCTTCACCTTTCAATCTATTTTCTTTCGCTTGATTCTCCAACTGTTCCAACTCATTTCTCAGAGGCTCAATTCTCTTCAGCATTTCAGCATACTGAATCTATAATGACAGTTCATTGAGTAAGCATGTTAATAAATAAATGATATTGTTTTTGGAAGAACTTTTAATCTTAATTCATGCTATGTTTACTACTGGGTATTGTCTTTCATCCCTCTTCAGAATAAAAAACAAATAGCTATGGAGCAACAAGTGTAACATTTCTCAAAATTTATCTGAAAAACAAAACTGATAGACAGCTATACTGGACTTCACCTACCTGTGCAATAGCCCATTTGACCATAGGGCCACACGCCAAGCTGGCTCTGTTCACTTTCTCGTAGTTGTAGTCTGGGTTGCTGAGGTATTTGGTCTTCATCTTTGAACGAATATCATCCCTGCAATACAAAATAAAAAAATGAAATAAATTGGTTTTTACAAGAGCAATTAATTTGATTCTAAGCACATCCAAAAGGGGCATAAACGTACCAAATTTAGTTGTTTAAAAAAAAAAAAAAAAATCATTGACAAATTTTTAAACAGTGTTCCATCTTATAAATAATCTAGTAGTTAGAAGGAAAAAAAACTTTAAAAGACTAACATAAAACTTTGCATGACAGAAAGACTGACTGATAATTGAAGATCCATCAAAACTGAGCGATGTCACTGATCCTTATTACTTCACCATGATATGTGAAGGTACTCACGGTTTCATCAAGACCTTTACACAATGGTTGATGGTGCATGAGACATTTACTAATTCACTTTTAAAAGAATATAAAGGCTAGCAATAGCATCCATTTCAGCACAGAAATGGCCATATCAAGAAGGTTAAAAATTCCATGCCAATAACTTCTTAAGACATATTTGAGGAAATTCAAAAGTCAGCAATACATCTTTTTTTTAAAGTCAGCAAAAGCCGATTTAAAAACTATGAGTTTCTGACAAACCTTGCTGCTTTATAGAAAAATTATCTGATCCATTTTTCGTAAATAAGCCAAACCATCATTAAGGTGGCTCTGAAAAGAGCTAAAAAGGGACTGAATACAGCTATCCCTCAATTTAGAGAGAAGGATTGAAAAGGGAGGAAAAAAGGTGAACTAAATTTGAAGCATTATGTCTTTCAATCCAGGGTGTAGAATTGTATCAAATTAAAGGACAATGTGTTTCAACTTATCAATTTTATTTTAAAAATCAGTTGAAAAACGACAAAACTAGAATGTTAATTCTACGACCTAAAAAATGGCCTACTGAGAATTAACATAAAACTGTGTTACGCGAGTATAATGTCACTACTTGAGATAAGCAGTCTTTTAGGACATGCAGATTCCTGCGAATAAGTCACTCGCATTTTGTTCGAGAGGTCGAGGGTTCAAATCCTGGTGGTGACACTGTGATTTTTTCCTCAAGATCTCTTTTCGAGGCTCAATCCCACAGACTATAAATTGGAGGTGCCACCTTTTAAATAATCTTCATGTTAGGTGTTAAACTAAAAACTTTGAACTTTGATTCCTGGACACAACGAAAAACTTTTTAAAAAAAGTTTTGTAAGATAAAAATGGTATCTATTAGTATTATCAATCTATATAGAAAAAATGTTTAACTGCAACAGATACGTACAGTATTGAATAAATGATTTTAGATTGAGTTGAAAAAGATTGGCATAAGTGTTACACAGTCAACATTGTTGAAAGGAACGGTTTTATTAGCTAATCCATATTCATAGAAATGTCCCCAAACTCATCCACACTCATGGTGCACATTATTTCTTCATTCTTTAAAAATTCCAAAGGCAGATTTTTAACTAATTCTCATTTACTTAAGACACATTTTGACAAATGGAAAATATATATTGTTGCAATTTCCATTGGTTCAAATTTAGTTTACTTTTTTTCCTTAACCACCTGATATGAGCTAGACCTACCTTATTGGGGGGTTGGCAGAAATCATGCATGACATCCGATTGAATCTGTGACCATTTTTTTAACTTTATCCTTTCTTAAGATAATTTTGAATCAATTTGACAGTATAGGCCACATGACATAGAATTTTCAAAAGGATCATATAAATGCCCATATTTCTGTACTCACAAAATGACACACATCAAAACCATGACTTGACATCAACACGGTAGCAATTGTCATTTCAACATTAAAAATGTGTCTCACAGCTGCATTAGAAAAACAAATACTGCACTATCCATTTCTATTACTATTTAACATTATTGGTATGTTGCCCAAATAATTCATTTCCAACCGTTGGATGAAATATCATAATGCCATACTTACGTAATGTCATCCGTTTTCATATTGACAATGGAAGAGATAAAGCTGTCCTTGATGATGATTTGCCTAATGACTTTCCAGTCAGTGGCTGTTTCACCAAGGAGCAGACAGATTGCCTCAAGAGTCAATTTCACTACAGGTGGAGGATTACCCATGGAGCGAACCTCCACAAGATCTTTCTTTTTGATGCCCTTTACAGCTGAACACATCACCCAAGAGCATCATCATCACAGCCGAGTTGGTTAGTACAAGTGGTGGAGGTGGATAGGTGTGGGGAGTCGGCGGCGTTACCATGGTAGTGGCAGAGGTGTCAACCAATCAATAGCAGAGTTGGTAAAGGAAAAGTTTCAGTGAGCAATTATCCGTTGAAATGAAGAAAATGAATAAGGAAGAAGACAGAATACTCATACTTCAATCCATATGGCGGCAAATGAAATGGGTATTCAGTATTCAATGGCGTACAGATGTCAATTTGACATGGGATGAGATAGTAAGATGAAAAGGCATATTCCCAACTTTCACAAGAGATTAAAGAGTTTAAAGGTTTGTTCTCAAATACCACATCATGTTCCAAAATAGGCTTTGATTATAATGTAGTGTGAGTAGGGCAAAATACTGGAGGGACCGATGTTAGTTTGACCATGCCATTGTTAGTTTCCCATAGTATATTGTATTTACCCCTAAACCAAATGAATAAATAGTTAAAATGTTCCTACGGGGGACATGTGCCATACTTTTTATTTTTTGGTCAGACAATTATATCACTCGTTCACGGAACAAAATAAAACCTAAATTATGATATGATTTTTAACCAAAAGGTTTGAAAAGGGATTGGATGATTGAAAAAACACAACAGGAAGGGGAGGACCAAAAAAAAAAAAAAATTGAAAACAAAGCATGTCTGGTGTTGTTGAGTACATAAGATGCAAAAAGTGAACTAGATTTGACATTTTGGCATATCTCCATGCCCAACATAACATAGGGGGTGATAATGCTCCTTCTCTGAGATGCATGCTCAATCTCATTCATTCACATTAATGACAGACCTGCTGAGTTAACATTAAGCCCACTGAACACAGTAACACTACTTACCTTCACACCAGTTTTATTTTTTATTTTTTCTGTCTTCTAGTCTTTCTTTTTCAGTGACTTTCTAATAGTCTTTCCTGTGTTAACTACTTACCTGATAATGTCGATCCCATTTTCTAGAGATGCTTCTATTCCTGTTCTTTTCTTTCTGCATTTTTGTTTTCAAATTCACTTTTATCACTTACGTAATATCATCAATCTTGAAATTGACAATGGTGGAGATAAAGTTCTCTCTCATTATAATTCCTCTCAATGCTTTCCAATCCAAATCTCCTTCTCCAAGGAGGACGCAGATTGATTCAACTGCAAGTTTGACTGCACTGGGTGGGTTAGCTAAGGTTCGCACTTCTACTAAATGTTGCTTCTTGATAGACTTGACAGCTGGCATAAACAAAAATGGAAGGGAAAAGCGCACACACATAACATAAGCAACTTTGGCAACAAAAGAGGTGGTATTGAACCCGCCACAATAACTCAATCTCAAAGATGAGAGTTTGTGAAAACTTCAAGACTGAACAAAAGTGAAGAGTATGTTAATTACAAATCCCATGTCGATTCAAAAAAAATCTCTTTACTACGAAAGTACAATTCAATTATTTTCAAACTCAATCTTAACATTTACTTCAGCGGTAAAGAAATTGATCTCACGAGCACGTCATTACATTATGTAAAATTGTTGAAACTCCGCCTCAACTCCATGTATTGAATCAATGCTGAAATACATTGAACTTATTCTCATCACACATGTACACACGCATTCACACACTCACGTACGCACGCATGCACACACGCACACAAAGGCTAATCGCCTACTTTTGCCCCAATAAAACAATTTATTTTTTTTAATGAAAATCATTGTTTGAAGTAAAATAAGGTACATAGAGAAATGAAAATGAGACACCTAGGAAGTCAATTTCACATTTACTGCAGCATCAAATAAATTTATCTCACGATTACATTTTTAAAATTTCCCTTTAACTCAATATATTGAATTATTGCTATGATGCATTTTGGGAATACTCATGACAAAAATACACACACATACACATACATCCACAAATACACAAACTGATAATCTACTTTTGGCCTTATTATAGGACTATTTTTTCCCCCTTTAGTTAACGAAAATTGTTTGAATTGAAATAAGGTAGGGGGGGAAATGAAAGAGACATGGAACACTGAGCACCAAATTAAACTAAAAAGCAATAGATTTTAAGGAATAAGTAAAAACGATGGAATAGGAGAAAACGATGAAATCAGTAAAGATATTGCTGCCGGATCAGACTTCGTGAGATGTGAACAATGTAATGTGGAAAGGGTGACAAGGCAACCATTACCCAGAAAGGATCACAATGACAAATGACCCAAAGTGGGTTCACAAATTATTTGCGGTAACAATTCAAAATTACTGCTATGATCATGGGGAATCACCTTATATAATAGATATTTGACCATTCACAGGGAAGAACAAGCTATGAAGATTAAGCAATTCAATTTCTGTGATGTGCATTGTAGTCGCAAGTATTCATGCACATTGGATGTAGGAATTCATTATTGCTTCTCACTTCAGTATAATTGTAAAACCTTAGCAAGATTGTAGTTTGAATTTTTTAGGAATAATATGTTGGAGAAAAAAGCCTGACAATGTTGTGTTCGGGCTTTCGATGATTTGCACCACAGCATAAACAAATTGATCCAAATTAACCTTCTTAATTACTCTTAAAATAAAACATCTAGGCCATCATTATCATTTCTTTAGATCAAGGTGAAATGCTTGAAATAATAATTTAAATATTGGTGCATTTTTGCAGGTTACATAGGTACATTTTTGTAATCATTTTCAAGTTTTCCAAATGGCATGCTTCATTATTAATGTTTGACATTCATCTAAGTTGATTGAAAGCTTTCCTATAAAAGCGAACATTGATTAGAAAATAATCTATTCAAAATGCAAGGGGTGGGTGATGAAGGTGATAAGCTTTTGATTGGCTCACAATTGCTCTGTATTCATTTAATTTATCATTTTTACCGTCATGTATTTGTGAAAGTGAGTGTCAGTCATTACGAAAAGCCAGTATGTTCTAACTTTGTATCATTTGAGCAAGGAGAGAAGGGAAGACATATGAAGCAAGGGATCAACTTAACTCAAAATTTTCTCAAAACTTAACATCATAAAATAACTACACAAGAAAGTAATTTAATAAACAAGTGATAAATAACCTATTAAAAACCCCATAAAGATAATCCTTCACCTTGAAATTAAAAAAATATGACATGCAAAGCATAATATGATGCCTTTGTTCCAATATCAATTTAAACATGATCAATAAAAATACATTGTGAAATTCAATATTTACCCCCTGTTAAATTTCTAAACTTGTTATCAGACACCGTCTTTTGACACCTTGCACTTCCCCTTCATTCACTAATTAGATGATGCAACCCTAAACATGACATTTTCTCACAATCTACAACCAAACATTTCCTTCCAGCATCTTTGTGGTGACACTTAAATCATGATTTTCATGTAAGGTATGTGAAAACTTGGTCCTGTATGCATGAGAGCAAAGCAGTACATGTCATGAATGAAGAATTTCATCGACATGTGTTAGCACTCCATTTAGAAACAAGTCATTGCTTCACTTTTATTATTCAATTACTATTTATTACCATGTCAAAATGCTCTCACAAGTCAAACAAAAGTGTATCTTTCCTGGACGGCAATGGTAATGTTAGTTTGTTTTGTCCTTTTTATGAATATCATTATGAAAGACAGAGATATGACTAAATAACAAAACCACTTACCACTCTGAGCCTCAATGACAGCAGGTTCTACTTCAGCCAAGTCAGCCTTGACACTTAATTGTTTGTCAGAGATGACCTTAGTCTGTTCCTCCAGAGCTAGTTGAATCTCCTGGGATGTGACTTTTTTACGCTCTGCCTCCTGCTGATCTTTCACCTACAGTCAAAGGATGTTTGATTTGTAACATAAACAGTCAACAACAAAAAAGGAAAAGACTGAAAGTTCTAATTTTTGCCTTAGTGACTGTTGTTCTGGAAGTGGCATTGCTTAGCAGAGTTGGCCAAAGTGAGATTACCCTGTGAAGTTTGGTGTGAAAATCATACATTTCAAGTCTTTCTAAAGTTTACATATGTTTTTTAAAGTCATTTTGAAAGTAATGATGTATTATTTTCAGTAACGTTTCCTCCTCATAACAATTGGTCATAAATAGCCATTGAAGCAATACATAAGTGCAATATATGTAAGATAAAATATGCTTTGTTACCATTTGTTTCAATTTGCTATTGGCAGCATTGTTCTTCTCCTCTAGCTCAATCCTCTTGATAGACAATGATTTCTGCAATTCCTCCACCTGTTCAACAGTCTCTCTGATTTTTTGAAGACCAACATTGAGATGAAGTTGCTGCTCTTCAAGATCTGACCTCTTCTCATTGTACAGCTTGACCTGTCAAGAGATAGATTAAATGTTTAGCTATAAAATATCTACTTTATAATAATAAATATGTGAAAAATCTGGCTTATAAAAAAACTATCCATTACATTTAAGCATAATGAGAGGGAATAACTTCCAACACCCTCCCCTAATCTTCTTCATCAAACAAATAGATTGACACTATTGTACTCAAGTCAGTAAATTGACTTACAAAATGATTGATGAAGTCCAGGTAATGGCGGGGTGTAATAGCCATCACACGTCCACTTCTTCTGGCTATCTTGGCATTTGCCTGGTGCAAAGACTGGTGAACATAGACACAACCATTGATAACGGCATCTCTGTGAGTTGGTGATGAAGGTAGGTTCTCATAGGCAGCAGGAAAGGTGTCTGGGGCAGTATACTGACAATAAAAACATGAATCATATCAGTGATATTTTCAAACAAATTAAGTCATATTCGTGTTTTCTTATAATGATAAGACTGATTTCAAAATTTGAAATTTAAAAAACCCACAAAAACATCAAAACAAATAGCAGAGGGAAGGAAGGCTAATATATATGCCAAGTGAACAATACTGTACATGGTAAGTTCTAATTATACGAGGTAAAAAATCTCACAGTTCCTTTCTCCAGGTCAATTTTGCTGGTGAATTCCTTTGCAACTTGGAAGAGGGCTCCGTTGGACCAGTCACCAAACCAATTGAGAACACATCTTAAGAAAAAGAAAAACAACATGAGTTATTACTTGTCATTGTTGTTTTCTGAGGTTCATATTTTGTTTGTTGAAGAACTGATTGTAACAAGATAAGATCACATAATGCTGGGAAATAGAAAGACGAAAATTAAGTTGCACGACTGAGCAGAATTGGACTCAAATATAACACTTAAGATAATTGTCATTTTCAACATGGATGAGTGATGAAAATCATACTCTACTGCTGCTAAACCAGACAGTTACAATCTTAAGCCCAAACTGCAACCCCTGCAACTCAACAGCCTAGAGAGGGGTAGAACAATAAAAACCATGAAAAAGAAAAGAAAAAACCCTAACATCTCTGACCTTGCAGACTTAACCTTATTTTCTTGCTGAAGATTTTTTTAAAAATCGTATCAAAGTCTATTGTTATAACAGTCTCTTTTATGTGCATGAATACAAAGTAAATGTTTTCTACATACACTGTTTGTGCATGTTGGATAACCGCCGTAGCAGACACTAAATGTTCAACCCGTTTCTGACGCCTTTTAAATTTTGAGTTTGAATTTTTTACATTTTTTATTTTCTGGCTTTGTCCTTTCAGCTCCCCTAGCTTTGAAGATATTTGGATAATTAGACACACCTATCCGAGAAGGCTAGATGTTCTAAGAGACCCGATAGAGCCCCAGCGACGTGCTTCGCCGAACACTTTAATCACTCGGCCACCGTGCCGCCAGGGTTCTATATTAATAGATCAAAATAGTGAACATTAGCAAGCATTTCATATCGAAGTTGAAAGCACCTGTTACCAATATATTGTGCTGTCCACAGAATCATGCAGGATATGGAAAAAGTCTTGACGCAATTTTTCTTCATTTGAAAATAAACAACTAGGTGTGCGGTGAAAGTTGATTGGGTGCATTAAAACCCAGTCTGTCATTTTCACACTCTTACCAAAATCGTGTCATCAATTATTGTCCATAAAGATTTTTAAGTCAGACTTTAGGGTATGATATACAAGAGCCTGTCTTCAAAACTGATATATATTCTTTGGAGTTAATTAGCAGAAAAGATAAGAGCACTTTAACAATCACCTGTTGAACAAAGCAGGAGAGGTGGCAGCCCTATCCTTGAGTCCTTCAGAGGATGGGTTCATTGTGAACACCACATGGAGATTCTTTATCACCTGAAACATAAAATCATTCAGAATAAAGACTGACCAATTAAATCTAAAATATTGCACAACGAAACCAAAAAAATTCAGTAAATGTTCACAATTCACATTTTGTCAAAGACATACTCCACCAAGACTAAATAAAATATGATGATGAATCAATGATCAGGTGGTGGGAGCAAAGTCCCTCTGAGGCTTCATGTTTTTTGATAAATTTAAATCTTGCCAGTAAATAGCCACTATACCTGCTGAGTAAACCATTTGTAAAGTTCCTCTCCAGAGTCCAGCATGAGCCCCTCTCTGATGGCACCCTCTTTGCACTGGGTCATCAATGTGGTGTACTCATCTCCTTCAAACAACCCTGGCACTTCACCGTTAGCCAGCAGAGTGTTCATGCGTTCCAAGAAGCTTGAGTCTAAGACGTTGGACTCATCCATGATGAAGCAAATCTTTTCAGACTTTATATAGCAAAGAAAAACACTTGGTAATCTTGTTATCAACTTAATTTAAAGTTTTGTTCCTTGAAAGGCAAAACTTATCCTAGATCACACAGTGCATGGAAAAGGTAAGATGATAGAATTAGAGGGATCAATGTTAGATTGTTTCATTGCCAACTATAACATAATTTAATAAATGGCATTTAAACTACGAAGGGCAAGAGGTGTAAATAGATCAAATTATGAGATACTGAAATAATTAAGTTCAAAATGCAAGCAACATTGGTCTCTATGATTACACAAGAAAATGCTATGATTATTCCATCATTAAAATAACATAAGCCAGATAAACTGCCTGGTGTCTTTTTGTAAATAACGCACCTTGCATCCAGAACGCCTGAGTACAGACCTCAAGTCCTCATCAAAGTCACAGGCAGAATATTTGTTGTGTACCTTGATTTGCACCACACTTAGGGCATTCATCCAAGCCACAAAACGAGAGAGAGTAGTCTTGCCAGAGCCACTGACACCAATGAGAAGCAAGTGACCTTGAGGTTGACGGAAAATCCTGTCAATTCTCAGCACATGGTCCAGCACTTCATCAAACAGCACAAGAGGTACATCCAGCTCCTCCTCATAAAATACCTATCAAATTCAAAAGGAAAGAGAAAAAAAAAAAGGGGGGGGGGGGGGGGGGGGGGGTTATTCAAAATTGTATATACTCCTTTTTGCAATAATTAAGATATGAACAATACTATAAAACATTATCATAGGATATTTTGGAATATACAATTATTTGAAACTTCATCACAGAAAAGAAGGTGACGTTATGATTGTTATATTTTCATCTGCATTACCTTCAGTCTGGCTTTGGTGTGCTCTCTGAGAGCTTCTTGTTCAACGGGCATGTAGTCTTTGGACAGCCACTTGCTAAATAGGATAGGCCTACACAATGCCTCCTCCCGGTTGATATTGGGGAAGTGCTTCAATGCTGTGGCATCTACATTCTGGTCTGTCCACTGCCTCTCCTCATCCTCAATCAACCTAACAAGACCCAAAAAAATTTCATGTGGTCAGCATAGTTGCTTTTTTTTTTTTAAGGCACTCACAATAAAATGCACTGCAATAAATATATTTCTAGTGGTAGAAATGTACATCTAATCTTTCCACACAAACGAGGCATTCACTCACCTGTCCTGGAACAGCCTCAGAGCCTCATGAGCCCATATTCTCACAAGACCCTCCAGGCTTAGTGTCTCTAGGGGTCGGAGTGCTTCACAAATACCTCGCACCCAACGGGTCATTTCTCGAGGGCTGTAAATGTAGTGTGGCTGCATGTCTTGGGTGAAGCGTTCCTATGTAGGAAAGGAATAAGGAGAAAATAACCAGTCTGATTTTGTTTAGCTGTTTTAACACTTTGTGGACCTCTATCTGGTCAGGACCATGGACAAGTATTCTCGCCAACGGGGAATAATACTATTCTAACCAGACGTACACTTCTTTAGACACTCGCTCTTAACCTTTGTTTACTTCCATTCTATGAAACCTAGACTTTTTTACTGATGAAAAAGTTAGAACAGTGACAAGGCGTTAAGATAGCTCAAAACAGGACTTTTCTATGATGACTTTCTTAGCGAGGAAAAATTACCAAAGGAGCCCTCCACAAGTAATGGCAAGTTCATGTGATATTTCATACATGTGGTATGCTCTATGTGTATTAGAACAAAAGTTATTGAAGTTTATGTAAAGTAGAACAGGTTCTCTCAGAAAGAAGGTGGCGGCCATGGTCTTGGGGATGGTCATGGCCTGTGTGGGGCTGGTCACTAAAATGTTAATCAAGGAAAAATTTTACTCTGGCATGAATGTGGCAACAAAACAAATTAGTATATATATATATATATATATATAAATATCTAAACTATACTCCTACTGGTAATCCAACACTTTTTATAATTCAGACTCCATCACAAAACTTGGGGAACAAATTAAAAATCATTGCTGTAACTCAGTCTGTTAACTCATTCGGCCCGGGCTACGTCTATAGACGTAAACAGGCCTAAGTGACGGGCTACGTCTATAGACGTAATGAGACTATACCGTACGAAAACGCGGATAGCTCCGTATAGAAAATACGAAACTATCCGTAAATAGTGTCTCAGTACGCTTGTTTACATCTGGGTCATTTCCGTGGCGGTTTTTGTGAACTCAGGTCGAAAACATGTCTAAAAAACGAAGTTTA
>JAUELH010053191.1:0-12973 GCA_031471375.1 Hermissenda crassicornis | reverse complement strand
AAAATTAATTCTACCCATAGAGACAGTGGGCACATCACCTGCTTCTCTTGAATCTTGATGCAAAGCAATTACAATTTATTAAAGCTATCCTTACAGCTATGCGGTACAAAAAGAAAATTTGATAAAGAAAAAAAGAATTAATAAACTATCGCAGCACACATAAAAAATACGTGTCTATTTGAGTCAAAGACAACTCCTCTGAAATGAGTTGACTAAAAATGACACTCATTTCTTACGGTTATTCCCCTTTGCTCATTCGAAATAAAATATCAGAAACGAATGACATTTATGTGACATTTTTCTCGTGTGGGAGGAGATGAATGGGGGAAAAAAGTAGTCCTATGAATGCAATTTAGACAATTATGATGTGTTGCGTAATAGCCTGGCTCGATTATTGTGCAATCGTGGGGAGAGAAACGGACATGGGCATTATACTAAGACTAAGTGGGAAAGTAGAGGATTTCGGGGTTTTCTTTTTCCCCCTTTTTTTCATTTTTAAGGGGGAGGGGTCGAAGTAGAAAAGGGGCTGAACAATAAATGAACACACACACTACCATATACAGCATCATCATCATCATCATCATCATCACCATATTGTGTCGGTGTGGTCTCTTCACAAAAATAGCAAACATACAAAAACATTTCTGTGTTCTCTCGCACTCCCGGTAAATCGTGGGATGGATAGGGAAGGGGGGGGGGGGGGGGTAGGAAGGTGTGGTCTAAGTCAAAGGTATGATGCGGTGCGGTCATGGAACGCAGTTGGTGAGCAACTACTATGTGCGCATCAAATCTTGGACAGGGATGGAGTTGATATCATTTCTCTCTCTCTCTCTCTCTCTCTCTCCATCTATCTATCTTTCTATCTCTCTCTGTTTATATCTATGAAATAAGCAATGCTGCTTTACGCTTCTCTACATAGATATCTAACACATGAATCGCATTGCATTCATGATCAAAAAATCTTTCTTCGTTGCTTGTACTACGAGTGTGACACTATAAAACAGCCTTTAGGCTAGGTACTGCTTACACGCAGGTATACATAATACATACATCGGTATTACATACTATTCTATATCATATCCTTATATGACTATCCCACTCCAAATGAATGATGCATAATAATGCTAATGCAAATAATAATGATGAATAGCATTTATATAGTGCATACATAATATATCAATATATACGTAGATATGTGTACACAGGGGACACGCCCCAATGAATTGCAAACACAGCTTGTAGCCTTTGTTGTTATTTCGCCGACCCCAATCCTTTCTAGTTCTAGCTGTATTCATCGTGCCGTTGGTTTCTTGACAGATCTAGACTACATAGCTTCTTCCTTCTATTCACATTTTGCCGCGATTCAGTATTCAGATGTCCCTCTTCTTAGTCATCGCTACTACTACAACTACTACTATAGTCTACTATCTAGCACCACACCTGCGCAGTCTACTACTACTATCTATACTATTACTATTACTGACTACTAGTAGCCTAACACTTCTGTTTTGTTTGGTCTTCTGACTGATCCCAGTCTGTCATCTTCTTACTATTACAATTTCCCAGCACTGTATGTAATGTAAGAGAAAGAGCTATAACATGGCGTCGATGTTCTCTCTTCCAAAAACAAACAAACTAAAGAATAGATACGCATAGCGCACTGCTATGTGGATATGCGCTAGGTATATAAATGCTATTTATTATACATACCTACTAGTACTAGCTACGAGATGTATCGTGTCCTCTTCGCTCTGCTACAACTTAGTGCTAGATAACTATAAGTGCTATGGATCGATAGTAGATAAATAGATATTTATTTATATAGATAGAAATATATAATATTATATAGCATATAGCAACTGTTTCAATCCCACCCACCGCTCTGTTCTATCGTTCTGTAGATATATATCTCTATGGCCGCCATCGTCGATTTGCACCCAATGCCCGCACGCTGGTTTTGGCTGCTACCGGCCGCTTTACTAGGCCACAACTACACACACCCATACACACACACACTCTCTCTACACTGCCATGGAGGAGGAGACAGGGCGGGAAGGGGCCGAGAAAGGAGAGAGAGAGAGAAAGAAGAGAGTAGTAGAGAGTGAGGGTGAGGCAGGCGAAACAAAACCAAACAGAACAAGAAATTATAATACAGAGGAGAGGGAACGGATCGACTCGACTCCCCCCACCCACCCACCCGTCTGGCGAGGCGAGGGAGTGGGGAGAGGATGATAGGGAGGGAAGGAGGGAGGGTGGTGGTGGTGGTGAGATTGTCTGTGCAGTGGTGGGTGGTGGAAGGGTGGGGTGTGGGTGGGTGGGTGGCTGGGTGGAGGGTTTGTTTTACGCGTAGCCGTGGTCTAGAGCTCTCTCCCCTTCCAATCCCTCTGCCTCTCTCCACGTCGCCGTCATGTGGAAGAGGACGCCTACCATTGGCTGGCGCGAAAGGTATTTCACGTATGCGGCCGCTTCACATCCTACACAGACAGGTCAATCCGCAAATAGTCCTTTGTCTGGTTTCAAAATAAATGCATGTTATAAACCTTAATTTTAAAATAAAATTTAAGGTTTAAGAACTTTACTCATCTAAAATCACTTTTATAAAAGCTATTTTCAATGATGTCCTTGTTCTAAAATAAACTTTGTCACTCTTCTCTGTTGTGAATCCAAACACGGCGTAGGGATCTTACAACTCTCGATGTGCGCCTTAGACAGTCGCACCGTGGTGGAGGTGAATAGGGAAACCCTGTAGCAGTTCAGTTTATACCAAAACATTGGGAGTGTAGCTGCTTCGGCAGTTTACTGTGTGTGTGTTCTTATACAACTACTATAATATTATCATTATAGATAACACCATCCCACGTTTGTGATATTATAATTATAATTCTATAGTCTTGTTGGAGACTTAAAAGTGTTCCATATTCCGGATTACTAACTGTATCTACACACCATTTCTGTTCACATTACATTTTGTGCTTGTGTAGTAATTCACCCTCTCGGATTTACTGCTTACCGAAAACTCAGCGTGTCATTTTCCTCTATCGGATTTATCGTCACATAACACTCATCATACCCTGGGACTTATAATATTCGATTGGATATTGTATACTTCAATTGATATGTTGTCTAAAAAGATCGGTGGATCGGTCAGTAATTTATTTTCCTGTACGATGAACCAACAGACAGAGGATCAACAACAACAGATTCTTTACAACCAACAACCCCAACAGATCGCACATCCCCAGTTTCAATCGTTACACAATATAACCCAAAACATCACTATGAACAGCTTAAAACAGTCTAGCTTTATACCAAATTTTAATATTAAAAGTAAGTTGTTTTCATTTGCTTAACATTGAATGTTGTTGATTTAATTTGAAAGATAAACGAAACAAGTAAATTTGGCGAATTTTTTGCTTTTAATATGTAGGTACTTTCTTGTTGACATTTACTTAGATGGTCAGTTAGTAAGTAGGGGCAGAAACATTGCTGGACTTGTCTACTAAGCCTGCGATTTTAATCCCGTTATTTGCTCCTTTGGTTTTTCATGGTTCCCCTTTGCCTTTCTTTACTTTATACTGACTAACTTAAAATAATAAGTATTAATAGACATGCAAGAAATGGTACTTCTTTGGTTATTTTTTTTTATCATTATCATCCATTAATTATGTATCCAGCTGGTCAAAAGCGGATAAAACCTGATTTTTATTTTTTGGCTATAAAATCATTAATCATGGTGGGTTAATCATGCATGCTGATACTGATACACACTTATAATACAACAGAATGCCAAATTTTAATGAAACCAACTGATTTTATTTTTTTTCCCCCTTCTCATCTCCAGGTTACAGACGGAAAGAAATGCTTCAAAATTATTATGAAGTGGAAGAAGTGCTAGGGGCTGGGGGTTTTGGAACAGTTTTTAAGGGTTACCGAAAAAGGGATGGACTCCCGGTAAGAATTACTTTTTGGCTTTTGTTTAGTAAAATAATAGATAATTTTGATAAATAGCTGTTGCCCACCATTAGGTGAATCAAAATCACTAACAAAAACTCTTAGAAAAAAATCCATATTAACAACCGTACACTGCAATGCGGTACTAAAAGAAAATTTGATAAAGAAAGAAAGATAATAATTATAATAGATCTGGCTATTTTTCACTTGAATTCTCCAGTATTATGTGATTTATAACGATACCTAACTTTATTATTATCCCTCTTTTAGGTTGCTATCAAACATATTGCCAAGAGGAAAGTATCATCTTGGTCAAAATTGGTGAGTCACGATTTTATTTCAATTTGTACTCATTGCCACTCGATCTATGCAGCCACATTTGTAGATTCAATTTTGATATTCATATTTCATTTCCTTGGTCTATCATCTATGTTAAACTAGCTGTTATATTTCTATTGACATAACCCAGTTTTTAAACCCTGACATCAACCCAGCCGCAAGCACACACACACCTATCTCACAATTCTCATTTATTATTAAAATGTGTGGGCGTTGTTGCCTGGGTTTGTATAGTAAACAAATCAGTGACTGGTACTGGCATGAATGGATGTTTTCTCTCTTGTTTATGTCCATGGTTCTTCAATGAATGTGACTTCTGTTCAGGTTTTGTTTGTTTTGTTTATTGTAGTTGTATCATTCAGTGTTATACGTTTAGAAGGGGAGTGAATTAAAAGTGTTTGACGCAGCCCCCATTGGGAGGGAGGGAGCATGAAGCCAGGGCTCAAAAACAGCCTGTGCGCGAGATTATAGTAGTAGTCCACGTGTGAACATGGCTGGCTGTGCTGAATTGTGGCGGGGATCTTACCAGGTCAATCCCCGACACCGCTACCACACCCATCCCTGGGTTCGATCATTTTCCATTGCTCCGGTGTCAATCCTGCTATTGATTGAAATTGGCCGGACAGAAACCTTCCCCCAGTCAGTCTGTCCACTTTGTATAGACTCAACGGAACCGTTTCCGTTCTCCCACGCAATCTTTTCCCCTGCCGGAGAAAAGCCAGGCGGTTTCCGAACGTACGATTGGAATATCACGCACCCGAATCGTGTCTGGATTTAGACTAGAGCTGTCTCTAATTCCCGGCCGCCCACGTCTCCCCGTTAAAAAAATGGTAAAAAATACCTCACAGGAATGGAGACGCAACATCGCCACTAAACTAAACTATGGCGACTGTTCTTTTCTCTCCTTTTTTTTTTTTCACACAATTACTTATGTTTTCATTTAGATGTTTCCCGTTATTTTTTTTATAGTTTCTATTACCGCATCCACGTTGTCTTTTGGCATAACTCCGGCGGCCTGAATACAGAATGATATCCTCCCGTCTAATTTTAGCTTTTCCGTTTTCTACTGTGTTGCAATTCTCTGGTTTCTGTTGTCTCTCTGCTCTCTCCCCATCGACTCGGGGCTCAGCTTACGGGCCGGTCCAGACATTATTGATTTTTCTCTCGTTTTCCTGACGGATTTGCTGTCGTGTGGTTTTGTATTCCTCATCCCTCATCCCCTCCCCCATATATGGCGCTCTGTCCTTTTTCTGGCTTTCTTTCTTGGGGGTTTTTCTTTTCTTGTTTAGTGGTCGGGGTTTTAGAAGAGTGCACTTGTCTGGGTGTGGTCATTCTGACTTTGGTCTCTGGTTTTGTGTAAATGATATAACATTTAAAGAGGTTTTATAGTTGGTTTAGCTATCAGTTTCAAATAATTTCTCCATTCACCTCCTCAGTGTGTTTGGTTGACATTCATTTATTTTTGGGTGTGCTTTTTCTCCTGTCTGCCTTTCTTTTTTATCCCACGCCACACCACTGCTGTCTGTTATTCTTTCACCAACCACCATGTGTGTCCCCCCCTCCTCACTGCCATAAAAACTACACACGCTGTTACAGCATGACATCGCAGCTCGCACCGTGAAAGACCTGGCCTGCTCTAGTTCCCACGAACACACCCCCCCCCCCCCTTTTTCTCTTTCTCTCTCTCTTTTTCAAGTCTGATTCGACCATCTGATCAGCGCACTTGTTAAGTCAGTCTTTCTCCCTCCCTCCCTTTCTGGCATGCATTTCGTTTCGAAGACTGATGTTAAAACTTCGCCGCCAACCCCATATATGTCCATGGTCAAAATACTTGGGGTGTGTATATACAACCAGAGAGGGTAGTCTCTATACAACTGGGTACTTACTTCACCTTAGCATTTAGACACTACGTGACCATTGTATCTATAGATCCCATGCCATCAGCACTTAGACTATCTAATTAATTATCCCTTTTCCTTCCTTTTTCTTTTTACTGTTGCTCAAGAAGTGTTTTGTGGGTGGTGGTAACAGTCAGTGTGCAACACACTCTTGTGTTTAAGTAGCACACGAGAAGGCAGAAGGGGAGGCCCTTGAGGATTCACTCCTCGTGCCTGTCGGTGCCGGGCGGTGCTGCTCGTGTGCTTTGCTCAAGCTAGCCCCGGGGATGTGGCCAACATGTCCCCTCTGTTTACGTGACACATCTGTCAACATTCTTCGTATTGCCGCACGTTCATAATAATTTGATATGTGTCTAATATCAATATTGAATGTTTGTCGGCCAGCGTGTCCCAAATTTAGATCACACTATTTATTGTTGTGATACTAGGGAATAACGAAGTACGGGCCTATGGGCTAACCCGGATGCTGTATTAAATACATCACATTACTGGGTTCGGTTTGAAGGCGTTCATTATGTGTAACACTATTATGATTCATTTCATTACTTTGATTTTTCAAGTTCACCCTAACATGCTAGTGGTAGTAGGTAGACCAAGCAGTCACGGGATTTGTGCGTGATCGCGATGGTTTTTTAAATTTTTTATTTAATGGCAACCGTGTCGTATCGGTCGGTTATGTCTGTCATTTACGACTGAAACTATATGATCTGCGTTCGCTTGAACGGGTCCAAAGGTTCGTTGTTGCACTAGCTATGTGTGGTAACAATGGACCATCCCTTTAATGTGGGTCACGAGGTGGTATATTTCTCATGACCGTGCCCATGCGATAGATATCTAACCCATGAGGATGCGATGATAACAATGAATTACCACGAGGTGTTGGTGGTTGTTATCTCGTGCTTGGCGCGGCAAGGTCTTCGACCTGATACCCAGTGATCACGGGTCAGGCCTATGCCACTCCACAACACAATCTGGATGGACTTTATACAAATTCTCTGAATCAGATCCACGTCCACATTCCCACTGAACGAGGTCAGTGATGTGATTCATCATCGCTGAATGCCCTTTGTTCTCCGGGGGTCTGAATCATGTGTACACTGTTTGTAAACAAAGTAGTAAGCGAAAGGGTGGGGGGGGGGGGGTGGTGTCCCTAAACAAAGAGGGCAGGCAGCTTACTACTACTACATCTTTTATCGCCTCTCCCCACCTGAAAACGGTGCTAAGCATGTCCGAGCACCACTTGATCTACATCGCGACTAGGCTTTGCTCCATAATGTTTCTATTGCTGTTCTATTTTAGTAATGCATCGTTTAGTAACCCTGTCCCTTTGTTTGTTCAATCATCCCGTTTTGCGCCAAGATAAAAATGACTTGTGATAATAACATACTCATACTGTATCACTATTTTTTAATCTTAATTTCTTTTTTCTTTGTTGTCCTATTCCAGCCCGATGGTACCGACATCCCAGTCGAACTCGAACTCCTTCATAGTGTCCAGCATGTGCCCGGGGTAATTCAACTCATTGATACCTTCGAGCGGTCAGACAGCTTCATCATTGTCATGGAATGTCACGAACACGTCAAAGACCTGTTCGATTACATTACAGAACGGGGCGCCCTCAGTGAGAACGAGGCCCGCAATTTTTTCAGCCAAATTGTACAGACAGTCAAAAGTATTGAAAAGTGTGGAGTGTTACATAGAGACATCAAAGACGAAAATGTTTTAGTGGATTTAAAAACCAGGCAGCTCAAGTTGATTGACTTTGGTTCTGGAACTTTCCTTCGAGATGCTGACTACGATGACTTTGATGGTGAGTTCATTCTCTCTCTATCTTGTCTCTCTGTATGTGTGTCCACATTGATTGTGTGTCAGTTTGTCTCCATCTACTGGTTGCATTGACCGTTTCTGTTTTGTTCAGCTTCCGCCAGTGGCCAAGTTCAAATATGGGAGACCAGGGGAGATATGTCTGTTATTACCAGGTACTACTACTACTACAAGCCAACGGTCATCGCTCGTGTGCGATCGTTCACGTCTGTGACCTGGTCACTAGGGCGGGACTGGCCAGTGGAAGAAGGGGGGAAAGGGAGGGTCAAGGAGAACTATGGGCGTCATAATTTGACCCTTGCGTGAACGTGTTGCTTCCGTGCGACGGTGGGTTGGATTTGGGGGGGGGGGGGGTGTCTGGATTGACCTCGCCTAGATAGACACGCCACGGTGGGAGATGGTGGTGTTATATAGTAGTAATACTAATGATAATGAATGTGTGCAGTGGTGGTATCATTTATTATGGTTGCTTCACTTGTTTCCGTGGCTGAGGTTAGAAGATGATGATAGATGTCGTGTGACGTTACCAGGTGAAGAAGAATTTGGAGGTGCTGGTGTGTGTGTGTTCTGTAGTGATGTCAGGTACGTGTTCTGTTTTGGTGGGTACTGGTTGCCCTTTTTGTCCTTGTTGTATTTACCCTGCGCTGCACGTGGCCACTGATGCGTAATTGTTTGTTGGGGTTGTATGACCGCGTGGATAATAGTTTCTGTATTTGTTTCGTAAACACTCACCAAGGAGTCGTCATCGCCGTCTTGTACAGCTCGGGTGTTTGGACCTCGGCCGAGCAGACGAATTACGTCCAGTTGTCTGACTTTTCGCTGCCTTGGCCAAGCGGTGCCTGTCTGTTTGGGGAATGATGTTTGTTGGATTCCCGGACTGACGATTGAAACTGACCAACGACCTCTTCGATGTCAGGATTTAATTATTTTTTGGCAGTCTGGAGTCCATAAGTAGCTTTGTGTGTGTGGATTAGTTGTAGGGCGATCACAACTTATGTATGACTATGATCAGCCCTGCACTAAACTACACCTCTGAGGTCGAGTTGGACTTTGATAATTGATATGAGTGAGGTCGTGGTACAGTGACGCAAGGGACTGACAAAACGACCCACCCGAAGGGGTTGGATCATATCTAAATGTATTTGCCATGTTGTTGACTTATACGATGGTAACCTTTCATCATAACCCATGCGACTTTCTCATCTTATTTTATTTATTATTCGAAAATCGAACATGTCTTTTGTTTTTTAACATGCGTTTCTCTTCCTGTTTTGCAAGAGGGCAAATGTCATGCGATCATGCTATGTTTTGTTAGTTAATCTGCCTTGATGACACCTGATTATGCAGACTAGCAAAACAAAAGGAAAGAATAATCATGACGGCGAAGAGTGATGTGGACTGAGTTCCCATTTTTTCTCCGCACTACTTTATCGTACTGTCGACATCTGGTGACGAGTCGAATTATTTGAAAAACGCACGAAAAAGTCACACGATAGTGAAACAATAAAGGGGGAAAGAAGTCGGTTATTGCGGAGTTGTACGCTAAAAAAAGCACGACAGAGAAAAGCTTTTTTTAGATTACAACTGTATCAGCAAATACGTACATTTTTCTTTACTTTCCCCGTGCGTCAATGTTTGCAAATTATAAACAATTTTGACCCTGAAGGGCAACTGTGCTTGCAATAATTGCACCAATTGGGACGTCGCAGACTGCGTTTACTGGATCGATGATGTAGAATTACAGGCTTCTTTCGTCATTATGCTATGACGACGGGAAGAAACTGCCGCCCATCGCCTATTATGGTTTATAATCTAAACAGAAAGTCGTGCTCTTTGGCTGTCACATTTGCCTGGTGTTTGTGGTTGTTATCCGGTTTTTTACATTATTATTGATTCTGAAGGTCGAACTCATCGGAATAATAATGATACTCATTATGGTCGTAGTTTTCTAGTCTAGACTGGTTTGCAGGAAGAAAAGTAGGGTGAAAGATAATATACCACCGCAAACTCCCGGCTATTTGCTCAGGCTTGCACCGGTTCGCACTGTCTGTTTTGTATGAGGCTGGATCGTTTTTGAGCACAATTATATTATTTGGATGGTCGTAAAGATGTGTTTCAAGTTTTTTCCTTCTTACTTTTCCTTTTTTAAACATAGATTCTAGGAATATGATTTTATATTCTTATTGTTGTTGTGAAGTGGTCGCGACAATGTTTCAGGGACAAGGGAAACAATAATATATGCGCAATTAATTGCCCATCTGTTTGTTTCGGTGGGTCCATTTATGTCTGTGGTTGACGGGAGTATCAAAACAAGCGGGTGTTTTCCATTTTGATCTAGTGTACCAGGCTAGTAGTAATTAGGGAATCCGAATGCGCGCACTTAATGTACAATTCGGTGCATGCGTCATTTCGCTATTTCTTATAAGTTGTGTTCATTTTGTACACAGTGGCAGTGTTTCGAAGCTGCATTCTTCCCTCGTTTCAAAATGTGTATATTCGTCATCAGCGGTATCTCCAGTAGTAAGTGCGGGATGTCACTGGCCAGGCAACATTGTCGTTAAGTGGGGCAAAGGTAGGCGCGTACGTGCTCTAGGGCGGGGTTCTCGATAGTTCGGATGTTTGTGTAAGCACTCCCGTCATTGGGGTCACTGGTTGTTAACTCCCCCTTCTCCTTCCCACCACTCTCGTCTTGCGTGGATTGTTGAAGTGTCGACAGATATAATGGTAGGAAAAGGTCAAGAAAAGAAAATGATGCATTTTATTTACTCGATAAAGGTGTAGACGAAGACCCCCGCCCCGCCCTTGTTTCAAAACTATAGAAATCGACATTTTTCACTTCATCGGCCTTTGCGTCCGCGTGGATGCTATGTAGGGGGAAACAGTGACTGACGGTGGGTGAGATGAAATGGATGAAATAACAGACAGGGAAAAAAAGGTTGAAATGCCGCAGCACAATATTGGCTAGACATAGAAAGTGGGGATTTCCACATTTTGGAGGGAGGGAGGAGGCGGGCAAAGGAGCTGTTGCAGTGCATCTATCGTCAGGTCACAACCATTTTGTTGCTCGCCCTCACTCGAACTCGTCTTTCACTTTTCCCTTTTTACCTGCGCCAATGAGTCATCGTCTTGGCATGTCAGCTCCAGGCAAAGCAGATGAGTCGTTTCTTTTTCTTCACCAAACTTCGTCAAAATAGTAAAACGGCAAAACTCCCCACCCACCATCTTTTCCCTGTCAACCGTCCGTAATGCCCGTTCGTTTGTTGCCCTTTTCTGGGCAGATGGAGTGGGGTGAGCGGAACGGGGACTGGGGGTACGTACATAGACAATGAATTATAGTAAGACTTAACGTAACATTTTTTTAACACGTGGACTTTTAAATGTGTGTGTGGAAGGGGGGGGGGGGGGCTATTGTAGGACGCATGTATGGCGGGAACAATGAAATCCAGGTAAGAAGGCCCGTTGGCAATTGGGGTTGGGGAAGGGGGGTTGTAAGGGAAAAGGTTAAGTCTGGAAAACCCATCAAACGCATTACCTGGCACACAACAAACATACAATATATGCTGTGTAAAGAAGAAAGAAATAAAATGAAATAAGAGGGCTGGCGAACTGAGGAATGTTACGTGTGTGTGTGTGTGTGAGTGTTGTGGGTAGGTAGCAAAGGCGCGCGCATGCGCGGGCGGTGCAAACGTAGACCCAAGGAGCTGGAAGCACATCCAGGTGTAGTGAGTACTATTTATGGTTCCTTCCATTTACCTTTGTATTGTGTGTGAGTGTGTGGGAGAGAGTCGATAAAACACGCGCGCGTTGCGTGCGGTAGTTGTATACACGCATAACAAGATAACACGCTATGATGTTCCGTAGAGGAGCTTGGCTAGGTCTGCCTATCCATGACGTAGAGAGAGAGAGACTTCGCTGTGCATGACGCAGTTCCATGTTATAGAAACATTTATTGCATCTCGTCTTACAGTATCACGTCACAGTTTTCGTTAGTTCTACAATATTACGTCAGTTTTAGTTTTTTCTACACTATGGCGTCATCATTTTCCAAACTTAACGTTACAGTCATCTTAGTTCTCCAAACTTCTTACTTTGTACTTCGGGCTGTGATCTGTGACCATCTGACTTAAGTTTCTACCAATCCTGTGTCAGTAAAATTGTCACGGCGATTTGATTGGTTGGTCAGCATTGCCCTGCCCCGCGATTTCCTTACCAACCCCAACTGTGTCGGTGGTCGTGCGCGTGATGCGCTGTGATGGCGGTCACTCACGACGGATTTAATGTGTCTGTAAGAGGCATGAGACACGGCGGACCGTTCCTTCTCACTCTTCCTTATTGATGCTACACAACTGCTGCCACCGCCACCACCCGTCACTCCATCTTTCCGTCCACCGCGCCACATAGGAGCCATCCCTATCGTCACGAGCATAGGCTTGGCTCACTGACTTGACTGGCCTGTATGGCATACATGGAGCGACCGGTCGTTGGGTTGATAACCTCTGCGGCTGTGGGCGAGGAGAGGGCGGGGTGGGAGTGGAGTTGATTGGTAGCAGGGGTCACACACACACGCGGAGAGTAGTAGTAGTAGTACGTAGTAGATGGGGAAGAATAGAGACAAGGGCAGGGAGAAAGGGCGTTGGCCGCCGACTTTTTCGCGGCTACCGGAGGTCATTTACCCCTAGTAGCCCTCGGGCTAGCACGCGGGTTTTTTTTTCTAGGGTGAGGACGGACGGCCAGAGTTAAACAGCTTTCGTTCAGTTCTCTCCTTTCTCTCTGTGTCTACTTGCTACTCACGTTCACACCATTGGAGCGATTTGAATAATCAAACAATACTGAGCTTTTGATCTGATTGTTTGAGACTTGTTAGCGGGATAACGTGTCTATTGTCCTATCGCTCTCTCTCTCTCTCTCTCTCTCTCTCTCTCTCTCTCTCTCTCTCTCTCTCTCTCTCTCTCTCTCTCTCT
>JAUELH010052085.1:0-12980 GCA_031471375.1 Hermissenda crassicornis | reverse complement strand
CAAAGCAATTACGACTTATTAAAGCTATCCTTACACTGCAATGCGGTACAAAAAGGAAATTTGATAAAGAAAGAAAGTCTTAGATAGTGCCTGATTATCACTGTAAAAGTGCTCAGGGGCGCTGACATATTACATTAGTAATGTGGAAAGGACCTGTTATTTAAAAAGCAGTAATTTTTTTGTGAGGATTGAAAATAACTGCAGTGTAATTGAGGAAAATGACTAGAGGAAAAAGGCAAAAAAAAAAAAAAAAAATGGAATAAAGACTAATAGACAACATATATGCATATTTAGTTACATATCTCACCGAGCGATATTCAAGTATAATTGAAGGCAAGGGATGATATTCAACCAAAAGGAGCAATGACGATTCATTTGTTGACTTAAGATGGGAAAGATTGGTCTTTCCAATCTTTGAAGTAGGAGGCAGCTTCTCATCTAATTTCAATTCTTCGAATAATATCTGTGAAAAAAAGGAGGATAACACATTCACGATCAATTCCACAATGGACAACTTGAGTCTTTCATAAGACACAACCAGTACTTTACTCAGATAATAAATCTGACGCATTTTTGATACAACAAATATCATCATAATATCATAGTTAAAAACCTGAGCCTTCTAAATTCCTTAGTCAAAATAAACGAGGACACAAAAGTATATCATAACGCACTTAATCATTTCACATTAATCAATATGCATTGTGCACAATACCTGTCTCAGTTGAGGATGGCTGTTCAGGGAGAATTTGTGACCTACTTCTTTGTGTGCTGATTCCTCTAATTTATGAAGCTTGCTCTTCAATATGAGGAATGGATATTAATAAGCCATAATTAATTCAAAAAATAAAATTTGTTTGCTAGGGAGTGAAAAGTTTAGTTACATTTTTTTTTCCTTTGGCAAGATCTATCACTAATATCAAAACAAACCAAAATATTGCTTTTTTAAATCTAGCCTTTCAAAACAGAGATCAAGCTGCAAATAGGATTAAGCAAGAGGACTAAGTTGAGTGATGGTACCTAAGTTTTAATGTTTAAATGAAATAAAACAAAGCAAGGGTGAATCAAACAGGATATATTAAGTGCAGAATTTGCTTGAAATCCAAAGCAAAACAGGGGGCAATACTATTTGCATTGTAACAAATACAAACCTTGAGTATGTCAGCAAAATTTCGGAAGACCTCAATGTCTACTTTTATTGACTGATTTTCCATGCATGAAAGAAGTGGAACCAACTTTATTTCAATATTCTTGTACAATCTGATCAGGCTATCTCTCTCTAAACATCTTTTCAATGCAGGCATCAGCTTTTTTGTAAAGCAAAGACAATTTAACCAATCTGTTTCAATCTGTGAAATAGAACAATGAATGAGTTGTATGTGATTTCTCAGCTTTAAGACTACCTACTAGCTGTTCAGTGCTAATACCAATGATAATTATATGTTGATAAAAGTTTTGTTTGTTTTTTGTAAAGAGAGAACATCAACACAGTTAGCTTGTTCATGCAAGTTGAAAGAGTGAACAGAAGTACATTTTTTATTTTTTAAGTAAACCAAAATGATTGATGCTTAAATTTTTTACTACAATATGATTAAAAAACGACACAATATGACACTAACAGTTAATTTTTAAAATATCATAGCAAAAGAAAAACAAACAGCAACAAAGAGGGCAATCAATTCATCCAATATGGAACAAATACAAAACAAAACAAAGAATTTTAAAATTTCATACATCAGTAAATTTAAGACCAGCCGTTTGGCACATCGTTGAGAAACTTTTAGGAATCTTAGCAGGATTAAGGAGCCAGGAAGCTAAGACAGGATCTTCCAATTCTTCACACTGGATCACTGTAAGTATTAATTCAATGAATAGACACGAATCAGTTATTACACTACCATCAAAATATAACTCTTGCTACCATTGCGATTCATCTGGATTGATGCTTTTAAAATCATCTTTTTTTCAACATTGTTTCAACATGTTTACGTTTCAATATAAAGGCCATTACAAAGACAATTTTAGAGCAAGTTCATAGCACAGTGGTATTAGTGGTAACACATTCACTTTGTAAGCCAAAGAGGTCTGTGACTGAATTCCAAATGGAACAACTCCTCCCACCTTTCACAGTTGACATAGTTCTGGCCCATTTTTACCAATCATATCAGAGATTATTATTAAATCCTGAGCTCTCAACCTTTGAATGACATATTATGTGCTGAAAAGAATGTTCAACAACACAGTTTAGAAATCTTTGTCCCTTAAGGAGACCTTGCTTTTACATTGTCTATTCTTAGCAGGAGACTATTTTAGTAGCTTTTCATTGAAGTTAGAACTGAAATTACCACACAAAAAAATACATTCAAGGCGTACCTACATTAGGATCCAGTTGCAACATTTTGTATGCACAAGATAAGAAATGTTTGCTGTTGGTGATTACCGTTTCACATTTTCTATTGCATAAGATTTGCAGTAAAATTTTCCTGAAATAAATTAGAACCTATTACAAAGTCAAGATCAATAAAATTGTCTCTTGGTTTAAAAAAATACAATAGAGAAATTGACAGATAATCAAAATTAGCCTTTTTCTTTATATTTGACTAGAAATATGTTTAAATTTGTCAGATAGCATTAAAGAAATTGCCATGAAAATGTTAAACCAAGAAAAAAAAATGTGGCTCTTCAGAAGAAAAAAATAAAGGAACCATAACATTACTATCTAGTACTAGTTTAGACCTGCTTGATAAAACTCATCATTTCTGTTCTTTGTTACAGCTACAATAAATTATAAAGATCATCGTCCACTTAAACTAATATCTGTGATGTCAAAACCTTTCCGTTTCAGTCAATAAAAGAAAAATGGTTGTGTAGAATAACACATGTTACATTGATAGCCTAGAATTTAAAGGGTAATGAATCAACAAGGAGACTTTTACTTATATCATTACAAAAAACAACCCTTTAAAAACTTACTTGACAGTATTGATGGTGGTCAAATTCATTGCTAACTGGTAACATTTAAAGTCTGCACACAGAATTATCAAACTGTTTGGCTCCTGGAAAAAAACAACAGACAAACAGATATGTTTTCATATATTTTTGTTGAGTTTTTTAAACAACACAAAAAGTTTTTAAAAATCAGCATTTAGGTTTTTTTGGATGTGAGTGAGAGTAAAACCATATGATAATTATTTCCTCCAAGCAAAGTGTAAACCATGTGGCAATTCAGAATCTTTTTTCACATGACTTATGATGGTTCCGATTGATGTCTGCTTTACTAACAACAATAACAATATCAGTCAGAATTACCTGTACATTGTACATTTTGAAAACAAAATCAACAGAGTTGAACAGATTGTCAGAATCAATAGGCCTCAAGATTCACAAACCTGGAATACCTCCCAAACAAGCAACAAACGGTTGCAAGTGTTCATTAATGGATGTTTGAGAATAATTCTCAGGATAAAATGGACAGACAAAATAAGTAACTTGGGAGGTATGGGAGAAAACACATCAAGCCCCATTAATTGAAGAAATTGGGCAGAGAAGGTGGGCACTGGATAGGACACACACTGAGGAAGACAAAGGGCAGTATCCCAAAGCAGGCACTAAACTGGAACCTGCAGGGTGCAAGAAAGAGGGGAAGGCCACAAGCAACATGTGAAGGAGTCTGGAGGAGGACATGAAAGAAAGTGGAAACACCTGGACAGGCCTCAAGAAGTTGGCACAAGACAGGGATGGGTGGAGAGTGTATGCTCGTGGCCTATACCCTGGCAGGGGTAGAAGGCCTTGATGATGATGATGATGATGTAACCCGAATGACAAAGATGTTTTTGATTAATAATCAAAACCACACGATTCCCAGTTTATTTTTGTTAAAACTTACCCTAATAAGTTGCCATATATGCATTCATCCAGCTCTTAAATCTTAAATTCATCAAATTTGACATGAAAAAGACTATCTGCTGTACAT
Source organism: Hermissenda crassicornis (assembly GCA_031471375.1). Taxonomy (NCBI): domain Eukaryota; kingdom Metazoa; phylum Mollusca; class Gastropoda; order Nudibranchia; family Glaucidae; genus Hermissenda; species Hermissenda crassicornis. Next base: position 9,007 of record JAUELH010052085.1, on the reverse strand, counting down.
AACAATGATGAGATTTCTAAGTACTGACAGTTGATCAAACAGGTAAAGAGAGATGGCGGACAAAATTGGACCATCTACTTAAAACTTTATTTCAATTTTGATATGAAACTAAATAAATCAATGTCCTAAAATTTGGCATCAGTAGCTTAAAAGAAATCAATGATCAATGATAAACGGGTAGACATCATTAAACCTAATTGCTAAAAAATCAGGAGTTTCTGATTTACCTTGGCACCTTAGGACATTCTTTCATGAATGGACTTGTGCCTGAATACCAATCCTACTTATTCAATTATATAGCTCGATGATAATGCATCAACATTTCAAAATCCATTGGTTATATTCAAAAGACAGGAACTTACTTTAGGAATATCTGATGCGGAGTAGAAATGATTGACAAGAGCTTCTCCATTTGAAAAAAGAATTGTCAGTGCCACTTGTGGGGTGGAATTTATTTCATAAGTGATGTCATGTTGCTTCTCAGTCGTAAATCTAAAAAAATCAACTATCTTTGGGAGCACTGGGCATTCAGTTTTTGATGAATCTGCCTTTGGAAATTTGAAATAGTCCTCAGCTTTGGAAAGTGAATCGACATACTGTAAAAAAAAAAAAAAAGAAAGAAAATTCAGTTTCAATGAAGAAGACCCAAAGAGATAGCAAAACAAAAGAATGTTGAAAATAAAAAAATTTGAGGTGACATTAGAAAAGGTATACAACAAAAGTGGTGAAAGATCATTTTTCTTTGCTGGCCCTAAAAAGTATGGATAAATAAATGCTTTTCAGTCCTTTATGTTTACTTCATTGAAATTACTGAGTAAGTGACTTTAGCAAATACATTGACACATTTTTTCAGACAGGATCAGGATTACTCACATGCAAAATGGATGTTTGCTTTGTTGGAGGTTTGAAGCCAGATTTTAATCTTTTTGCAGCTCTCTCCCCTCTGCTATTTTTTTGATCTTTCCACTCTGAATTCTGCGGAATTGCAGGTCTAGTTTTTGCTGTTATTGCAAAGTACATTTTTAAAAAAGATGGTTAGAAATATATACATTACATCATAACTATGTTTTAGTGTCATTGAAAAGGTATCAAAGGGTTAAAGATATACACACATTATGTAAAAGATAACACTTACAATTACAACTAAAGAGAGGGTCTTCTTCCAACCGAGCCAAAGGTGATCTGTTCAGAAAAAACATGGGGTTGAAAACTAGATTTAGTGACCTGAAGATTCTAAAAATAGTACTAAACCACAAAACGTTTTGCTCATTATTATTTCCCAATCATATCCCACAAAAATTAAAATATTATACAACACATTTTAACAATGAGTTGCAAAATCAGAAAAATAGTTGTACTTCACCACTCCTACTACAGGCTGCAAGTGCAAGTACAATTTTCACTTCAAATCATTTTTCCTTTCAAAAAAAAATACTTCCCATTCAGTCAGTTTCTGTGACTGAAAGATGTTTTACTTTTACAATGATATGATATATAAGGTTGATTTCTTCTATCAATAAGTGCTAGGGAAATTGATTTTCACATTATAACACAAACGACAATCAATTCTTTTACCTTTGATGATGGCTTCTTTTCTCACATCTTATTTTTCCTTCAATGCATGCATGAGTGGGATCTAGCCCAGTCACAATTTCCTCATTCTTTCTTACTTCATCCTTCCGTTCCGGTGCTTTTCTTTTCTTTGGATTCTGAATCAAAAATGAATCTTTTCTATCCGAATATGTAAATAATTCTGGCAATCCAGATGATGGTCTCAATTTTGAAATAGTAGGAAAGCAAACCTGGGCTATCTCCTTCTCATCCACATCAAACGGCGATTCTGAACATGTTTTAGCTGTTCTCTCCACTTGAAATAATTTAGAACAGTCAGTTTCTTTGCTTTCATAATTAATCAAATTCACGGGTAAATATGGCATATGCATTGATCCCTTCTCATTTGTCTTTATAGGAGACAATGAGCTTCCTCTACAAAATGGTGTTACATTCTCAACCTTAGGAGGGACGTCTGAATGAGAAACCATGCTTTCCATTTCAATCTCATTAGGATCATCATTAGTTTCAACATTTTTTGACCCTTTGTTCTCCTGCCATGGTTGATCTCCCATCCAAATGGAATCAAGATCATCATCTTTGAGATTATGTGTGTATGTAAATGGACCACTTTTTGGTGGAATATTTGATTTTGCTCTACCTTTTTCCTCTTTACTTTGGCTGGCAATAATCTCCAACTTTCTCTTCCATTTCAATTTTTCCATCATTATCTTTTCATCTGAATCTTTAGAAATATCTACTTGGAATTTGGATGGCTTGTTATTATTCTTCTCATAGTCTAATCGCAGCAACTCTCTACAATCAGGTCTTAAAAACGATTTCACTTCTGCTGAATTCTCTATTTGAAAATTACACTCTTCTCTCCCTGTTGAAGTTGTATGGCCCTGAGCATCATGAATACCTAAATCAATTAAGGGGTTTTCTTGATGTGCAACACAAAAACTAGGCAAGTTTTTATGAGCCTGTTTCAAAATTGTAATAGTATCAGTGTCGTTCAAATTGTTGCGTGACCATGTAGGATTTATTAGCTTTTGACATACGGCACCATTTCCGATTTCAGAATCTGTGGTCCGCCATGGATCCTCAAAGATGGAAGACATTTCCAGCCCCAAAGTAGTTGGCTCAGGTTGACTTTCATTTTCCTTTTTAAAAGTAGCATTATAGATGCGCTTATAGTAATCAGCTGAATCTGCCAATTAAGAGGAAATTAAAACTTAGTAATACATTACATCATTCTTCACACAATATTCACAAGGATAACAATATTCGCCCACATTTCACGACATTGAGATGATCTAAAAATAGATTTTTTCCCCTTATTTACTGAAAAGGGGAGTATCTAGGACACACCGATCTGACAGTAAACAATTGTTGATTTCTTGAAGAAAATTATGAGAAGTGGACGGTATGGGGTAGTGACTCTAGTATTAATCGTGTAAAATTAAATTTGCGAGTATTTTCGGCTCTAAGTGGGCGAATAGAAGAGATCATATCAATGTCGTGAAATGTGGGTGAATAGTCACTTCGTATTCACAATGAGTTGTTCTTTATAATTGTAATAGTACAAGTACAAACCAAATTTGTTTATGTAATTAAGACAGACAAACACAATTTAATTACATAAGAAAAGAAAGTGGTTATTAGCTGTTAAACTTAAACACACTGGCAAAGTAGGGTCTACTTTTTAACTAATCCTTTCATCTTACTATTTCATAGCACTGTATGACCTATATTGTGTCGATGTGCTCTCTTTTACAAACAAAAAAAACAAAATATCAGCTAAAATCCCTCATCTTCATTTTGAATTACAGGGGGAAATTTTTGTTATTAAATAGACATCTAAGAATCAGTTGTCTCCCTGCTGACCCCTTCAACTTCAATCAAAATGACTCTATAGATTTAGACCTTTTCTTCCCTTGACTTGTCTGCTCGTACAACCCATTATACCTGATAGAACAGATATTGAAATATAATAATGGTCTTGTGTGATTTGAAAGAGACAGTGCCGGTTGAAAATGACCGTAAATTTGGGTGATAACGGTAAATTCGTCTGCCGCCACTAAGCGGGAGTTATCTATAGATAGTCTAGTTGGGAAAAAGAACAGACACATCTTACTCTTCTTACTGTTGTTTCCCGTTGATTGTGGAAAAACTTTAAAATTTTCTTTGTATTTATCGTCCAAAGCTTTCATCGTTACTTGAGCAGCAAACGATAGGCACTCGCTTTTTTCAACTCTGTGTGGCCTTTTCACAGGCTTTATCACAATCTTCATCTTGAGAAAGATCTGGGACAGAGCAGGCAGACTCAAAACTCAGCGGTGACAAAAAAGTCGTACGATAGGAAACGGAAGTAAGGAAAGTGGAAGGAAAGGATTATATAGTAAGTGTGGGCGTGGACGTGATTGTAATATTGTCAACAGGTTGGCATTTTGTAGGTCTTGGCTAGGAGTAGGTTAGCACATGGGTGAACCTGAAATCAAATTACCTCTATATTGAATTTCAAAAACTCCCCTAACAATTGAGTAACAGCCAACTGCCAGTTGTCCCACATTCTTCGCTGCGAGCGAAACAGCCAGATAACCAAATATTTGGGATGCCCGAATTTGGCCCGAGATGATGAGATAAAACCAATATTCATTTTATTGTTCTCTGATTGTTGTGTCGGATAACAGGCCGTAGAGTGTAATAATCCTTTTTTTTTGTATTCATGTGAATGCCATAGATGTCATATTATACTTTACTGGGGGTATGTTGAATACCGAAATTCTCTATGACTTCTCACTTAGTTGGAAAGTTATATTTAGGCTGCCATTCTACAAGATACAAATTGCAGTATTACGAGTTCGAATATCCATGACTCACTCATATTCGTAGTTTGTTTAGCATGCTTTAAAAAAAAAAGATTTGACAAATTTCCGCTGTAAAAATACGATTCAATATAATTCACTTTTTCCACATATCAAATTTAAGTATCACGAGAGAAATTATCTTAACAAAGGCTGTCTTTTGTTTGTAAAGACATAGGAACCCCAGTTGTATCACGGGCCTCTCGTCATCGCTATAACTATAACTGTGCATTGGTAAGGGGGGGGGGGGGGGGAGTAAGCTCATCATAAAAGGACGATATAATAGCAAAGCAACCTCCCGTTGGGGTTTTCCATGATAGCTACGTAAAAAGCCATTTCATACATGATGTCTTTTCAGTTTTCAGCATCAACCGAATTATTTTTTAAAATGCACTTTTCGCTGCTTCACCCGTGCAAAGACTATTTTTATTTATCAGGTTTGGTCCTTTAACGCCGTGTTGGTTCTTTTGGGTTGAGCCTCATTTAGACGTGTCGATTGATATTGCGCATTGTGTTTTACGTGTACGTAATAGGTTACCTAGTCTGAATCACGCTCTATCACTATCACTATCACCAAATCGGTTTTCACTTGTGATTGTGAGTGTGAGACACGGTTGTTTGAATGTTGGACAATGGAGTCGTCATTTGCTCCCGTGCCTTACTGATCTCGCTCGTCCCGACCCCGTTTATTTCCTGTCGCCTGTCTGTCATGTTTCTCTGCCTTGCAAATCAGCTGACGGGATCTTTCGATGTTTTCAGTTTGGCCCACGCGAGGCGACGCCGCTGTCTGGCTCGATCACGCCACACCGGGTCACGAGTTCATGCACCTTGAAATTTGAATGTTATGTCGTCCCCGGGACCAAGGTTGCATTGCCGTTTTATTATCACGTAGCCTATGCTTACAGTTATTACTTGAATCAAGGACTACTATCTTGACTTGAATATAAAACCATAGGCAGGCGAGTTTGTGTGTACATAGAGACCGTCGAACCGATGGTAAAAGGTTCAAATCCTGTTAGTGTTAGTTGGAGGTACATTAGGCTAGTGGTTATTGCGTGTGGAAATGTCGTGGGTTTAATTCCTGCCAGATATTTCTTGTGTTATCCCCCCTCCCTTTTTTGAGTAAGGTAAGACAGTTGACCCACATAGCCACGTTTAAAATACCGCTTTTTCAGTTGATCGGTGAAGTGGCGTGAATGTGCCATTATATAACATTAACATACATGAGTATGCTCAACGGCGCTGTCTATATATCGAGTCCTTCCCCTTGCAACAGAATATCAATATCATATTGATCATCCACTTCTCTTTCTTTGGTTATTAAAAACAAAGTTGCCGCACTACACTGACCGTCTATCCATCCATCTACGTCTTCTTATCAAAACGGGTTCTTTTGATTTCCCATCCTGTGAAAATCGTCCCAGAATCCGCACAATTATTAGAAAACAAACACCGTTCAAATTGTGTACATTTCAGACACCAGTGATGACTTTATACTGTGTGTCAGGAATGGTGTAGCTTGTAACATATTACAATAGCTGTATATACAATAGTATATAATATGTATCATCACGACTCTTGGTGAGGGCGAGTCAGTGGTGTAGTGGTTAAGTCACTCTATTTGGTTCGAGAGATCGAGGGTTCGAATCCCGGTGGTGACACTGGGTTTTTTCTCAAGATCTCTGAGTTTACAAGGCTCATCCCACACAGCCCTATCACAGACGGACTTTAAATCGGAGGTGCCGCCTTTTAAATAACATTCATGGCAAAGGGCGTTAAACTTAAAACTTTGAACTTTGACTCTTGGTGGAACGCCACGACATTTGGCTGAATAAACTACAATATATTTCATTTTGTCATCAGCCTCTTACTTACGATAGAAATAGAAATAGCCACGGTGGGGTTTGTTGGGTTGCCATTTATTCAGTTACTATTTCTTCTTTTTTTTAATCATAAAAGCCATGATCAGTTTTTTTTCTTTATTCTGTTATCACCTGTCCGTTCCTAAGATATCTGACGACCCGGTTTGATTAGTTGTAGCGATGCAATTGTTAAAATATTATTGTGGAACATCATTTTGTTAGTTTCGCCAAAAACATTTGGTTTCACTGAAGTGTCAAACGTAGTTTCTATTCTTGGTGTTAGTAGCAGCAGTCGCTGCAATATATTTAATACATCTTAACGTGAATTTTTTTTTTTAATCTTAAGTTGTAGCATTGCATTATATATATTATTAATAATAACACAAAGTCTTACTCAGTTATTGTTATCTCAAAGGGGGGTCTCTTGTGGCTTGGAGGTGCAATAGAACGATTACAAAGAACGATTCTTTTCCCCCAATCAATGTTTCGGGTGGGTCTTTATTTTCCTTGTCATTTTTTGTTGGGGGGGGGGGGGGGGCAGAGAGAAAAATATAGATTGGGGGGTGGCATTTTTATCTTCATGCATCGCTTTCAGGTGTTGTGCATTCATCAGCAAACGTCAACTGAAGCGTATCCCCTGAACATTTTCATAATTTGATAGAGAAATCTCTCTCGCTCTCTCTCTCTCTCTCCCGCCCTCCCCACTCTCTCTCTCTCTTTCTCCCACGAATGTGTTGTACTTTCCTACTCCATTGCAGTAATGAATTGAACAAGAACACGAGACACCTTCACTTGGTGAATAGTGGGAGAGACAGCAGGGGGACACATTCCTAACGCCAACACAGTTTGACTGCCAAGCGATAGGAAAACGGGACGTGCTCCGCACGCCGCACACCTTTGTTATTATCACACGAGGCCGGATAGACACAGAGCAAGACAGGTCGTGATTAAGTGATTGTGTATCATTACTATTTAGCACTAGGTTGAACCAATAGCCTATCATGTGGAGAGATTGGTAGTTTATTCAGTGTCCTGTTGCATGGACGTTTGTTTGGATTTTCTATGAAGTCGGTGTGATTTTTAAGGACAGCGAGGTGTGGTGGTGCGGCGACGTCAAATGATTCTTTTGCCTGTATGACAACTGTATTATTATTAGTGTTATTAGGTTCCAATCTGGTAGGTCACGGATTGTCAACACAACCAAGGGTGTATTTCGTCATCAGTTTGAAGCCAGGTAACCGATTTCGCAGTGTCAACACGTGATAAGCTCCCGACACAGATGATAATAATGGTGTTCGGCAAACATTTGTTCATTTCGGTTGTGGTATTAAACTGTGTTTTATTCAGTGTTCTGGTGGAGGGTAAAAGAAAAGACAGACATAAAGCTATACAAAATGATCGAGATAGAGGAACTGGTGGTGCCATTGTTGAAATCGATACCAAGCAGGATAAAGGGTGTCCAGGTTTGTTTATTTGTCTTTTTTAAACCATAAAGTTGTTATTTGCTGTTGTTGTTTTTTTCAGGCATTAGAGAGGATGGGGGGGGGGGGGGGGGAACATCCATACGATAATGATGTAATTATGTCTCCGGTAGGAATTATAATAATAATAATATGATTTTCATTGGCTTTTCATAAAGACTTTGGGGATTAGTAATCTAAGATCATTTTTTTAAAGCGATTTCGAACTCAATATTCGGAGATCCTTCTCAGAACTTTTTATCCATATTTTCCAGCCCCATCACAGTCGTATTTAAAATGCTGAGGTATTCCGCGGAACATTTTTCCTATTTTATAGTTTAACACTAACACATTTGTATTAAACAATTTAAAGATGGTTCTATAACTAGAACATGACCTCCTCTTGCTGTGTTGGAAAATGACATGTATGATTTTTTTCCTCTTCTTCGTTCCCCGACATAGGATGTAAAAGAAGGGATTGCTCTCGAACCTACCCCAGTATAATATTAACATTGAGGTTCCGATATATAAATAGGCCTAAGCAGGCTTTTCAATTGCCATAGTATAGTCTAGTAATAGTTTACTAAAGTTTTGCTCGATTCTGGGTGATTCTTAACAAATACACAGTTAACATTCACACCGTTGGTACATACTAAGACTGTTTCTATGTACCCTCTGGGTTTTCAATGCAATATCATATTATATACGGTTAGATTCACTTGAATGATTCTATCCCCTTGTGTTCCATAGCTCCCAGTGAATAGACTAGAGACTGGAGACTCTAAACCAATGCAATTTAGGCGAAATATTTCAAAGTCCTTACTAAGCAGGAAAATGTGTATCTGTTTGGGTACCTACACAACCGAGTTATTATGTTATAATATTATGTATTCACGTCACTTTTGTATTAAAGAGATTAGAATTCCAGCTGCTGTGCATAATTGTTTAATGTGTTTGCTTGTCTATTCTTCTTGTCTGGTGTTTGGTTTGCTGGCTGGTTTTCAATATACCTCGCCAACCACATGCGGAAAACAATAGTACGAGAATATGTTACATAGCAAAACATCATAAGTTATTAATAGGGACTCGTCACGTTCTACCTCGTAGACTATAGGTAATGTGCTTACCGTTGCCGCTCAGTTTGAAAATGATGGATTAGGGAACTGAGACTTTGTCAAATTATACAACGTATATTGTACAGAGTGCTTGTACTTGTAATCGTCTTGACCATTCAATTTATTTGAAACAGACACCCCCCCCCCCTCCT
>JAUELH010050977.1:0-12997 GCA_031471375.1 Hermissenda crassicornis | reverse complement strand
TTTTTTTTTACTTTTCATGATATAATTTTTGTACACACAGACAAATGCAGGCTTAGTATAGTTCGCATTCCAATAGCATTGGGAAAGACTAAGAAATAATGATAGGCGGATGTCTATTTTTTATTTTTTGATGTATAATTATATAGACCGAGCTACCTAGTTGTAGCAAACGAGTTGGAAAAGTCTTGCGGGACTATTTCCTTTTTTTGTTTTCAATCACACAACTTATGTTATAATATTATTACACAAAGACAAATGCAGGTTTAACACAATTCGCATTCCAATAACATTGGGAAAGGTTAAACAACATTAATAGGCAATTGCCTATTTTTTATTAAAACAGTTTATGTTATAATTTACTTAGGAACAACATTACAAAAATTTTAAAAAGTTTTTGTTGAAAAGTGTTCCAAATATGGTATAATTAGTATATGGGAGGGTTAACTCCCATATGAAAAGGAGACTGAAATGATGTCAGATAAAAGAAAAGAATGGGCTTTATGGAAAATAAATGACCTGTTTGGAAGAAAGTTAACAGAACAAGAAATTAATATTCTACCTAAAGGTGAAAAAGAATTACTTGGTGCTATCATAGGTGATAGTGTTACAAGAAACTCTGCTTTCTACACTTGAAGTAGAAATAAAAACAAAAAGGAGAAACAAAATGGGAAAAAGTAGAAGATTTAAACAACCTTTTCATTACAAATGTAATAATTGTGGTTTAGTTAAAACAAGTTATAAAAAAATAAATGAATGTTTATTTTGTGAGATTGAAAGACGTGAGTTATGCCAGTAGAAAGTATTATTATACTTATGTTGTGTGGTATTCAAATTTTAATAATTATGGGTATTTTAGGTTTTAAATTATTACAAAAACTTGATAAACAGAAAAAACTTTATGAATATTCTTGTGATTACTGTGGTTCTTATGAAAAAGATTTTATTGAAATAAGAAAATGTTTTTGATGTTCAATAGGAAGAAAATAATGAAGTATAGTGAATATATAAACCTGGAGGAACTTAGAAATACACAAAATGTATTATTATCTGTTTTAAATAACACACCTATCCATATGACCGATATAATATCACAAATTACAATTACTATGAATACTTTATCAACAATGGAAAACATAACTATACAAGAAAGGAATTCTAATGGGAAGAACATCAGAAATACAAAAAGAGTTTAACAGATTAAAAAATGAAAGATTATTTAAAGATATAATTAAATCTATTGGTAATCCTGAAGATAGAAAAACAAGACAAGGTTTAAATAAATTGTTTGGTGAAAGAAAAAGTTGAAGAGCAGTAAATGGTAAAGGTGTTTTAACTACTTACAATAATTTATCATCCTCTGCTACCACTATTAAATTTGAAAAAGTTTTATCACAAGTTAATTCTGGAACATTCAATATTAAACAAAGATTAAAGAATAATGTTAAGTATAAAGAAAATAAGTCTTATATAGGTAATTCTACAAATGATATTTTAAAATCATTAGTTACTGAAGAATACTATTACGATAATAGAGAACTATTTAAAGATTATAATAAATCGAGAAAAGAAAATGGTAAACATAATTTATCAACTGAAAATCTTGGAGTTGAAATAGAGCAAACTATTGCTAACTTTATAGCAAATAAAAAATAAAAAGGAGATTTAATGAAGAAAACCGTCAACCTATATGCTGACTTTGAAACAACTAAAAATAATATACCCCAAGTTTATTCTTGAAGTATTCTTTATGATGTTAATAGTCCAACTGTTTCAAAATATAAAACAGGTGTAGGGTTTAAAAAAACAGAAGAATATAAAGTTCATTATGGTATTACTATTGATAGTTTTATGAATTTTATAAAATCAATCAATCACGATGCTATAATTTACTTTAACAATCTTAAAGGTTTTGACGGTCATTTTATATTACCTGTTTTAAGTGAATATAATTTTAATAATGTTGTACCTTTCGATATAAAACAAGAATTTTTAACTCCTGAATTAGTTGAAAGATATAATAAAAGACAAAAATCTATAATAGAAAAACTTTTAAAAGACCCTAAAATTTCTACAACTGTACTTAGTTTAAATAAAAAAGAACAAAAGGAATATGTTAGTAAATTAGTTAAAAATAATTGAAATTCTTTACAAGTTAATGAATATACACATATTACAAATAACAATCACCAAATATATGAAATTAAAATGATGTTAGGTTCAACAAAAGTTACAAATAAGAAAGTTAAAAATAGAGTTTTACTTATTAGAGATAATTTATTATTATTTCCATCCAGTATAGAAAATATGGGAAAAACAATAGTTAAACAATTAAAATCAAAATCTGATTTAAGTTTAGAACAATTACAAGATAAATATTATAAAAAAGATTTACAAGGTGGGTATAATCGTTCCAACTTATATAATTCATTAACTGAATTAGAACAAGATGGTAACGAATTAGAATATTTAATACAAGATACTTATATATTATTTTCATATCACAAACTAATAGAAAAAATATATCCACGTAAAGATTGAAACCTTACCATAGGTCAAACTGCCTATAAAGGGTGAATTAAGACCTTTGGAGATGAATTATTACAAAATACTCCTAATGTTGAAGAAATTACCTTAAAAAGAGGTATGAAGAGACTTATTTATAATGGAAAACAATATACTACAACAAGTCTTAAGAAAATGTTAATATCACAATTACTTCCTACACAATGATTGGATAATGAATATGATGGTTTAAAAATTCATACAGATTTATATAATTGGTTTGGTGGTGGTATTACCGCAGTAAATGAGAAGTATAGAGGTCAAGTTGTTAAAGATATAACTTTTGTTGATATTAATTCTGACTATCCCTCACAAATGGTTAAAGATGTGAATGTTCCTTACGGTAAAGGTGTTAAAGGTGATATTAAATCTATGCCTTTCAAGTTTTACACATTAATACCTAAAAAAACTATTAACAATCCAAAAGGACTACCATTTATTTATTCTAACTATTCTGCTAATAGAGAGTATTTAAAAAATTTAAAACCAGGTCTTGAATATAAATTCACTGATATATCTTTATCTAATTTTAAAAAGTTTTATAATGCTAAACCTGGAGATTATGAGTTAAGAATTGATTATTCTTTTAATCAAATGCCTATTAAAACTTTCTTTAAAACATTTATTGAAAGAGAATATAAGAATAAAGTTACAGCCAAAGAAAATGGTAATGAAATATTAGCACAGATTTCAAAGTTTTTAATTAACAACTTATATGGTAAGTTTGGTACAAAAGGAACAAGAGATAGTAGATTATGAGACGATATTAATAATTCTTGAATTAAAACTGAAAGTGTTATAAAAAGTAAATTTTATTTACCTTTAGGAATTGTTATAACTGAATTAGCAAGAAATGAATTAGCAATAGCAGTTGGAGACCAATACGATAAATTTGTTTATTGTGATACTGACAGTATTGCTATGACAGGATTTAAAATTGAAAATCATCCTGAAATTAAATTACATCCTACTGATTTAGGAAAATGGGATATTGAGTTTGAAAATGGTGTTGGTTTATTTAGAAGACCAAAACAATACTATATGATTAATGATAAGAAGAAAGTTAAACTTGCTTTTGCTGGTATTAACTTTAATAGAAATGTTTCACATATTGATGGTGATAATGAAATGATAGAAAATATAAAATCTACTTTATCTATGAAAGATTTTATTCAAGGAAGAACTATAAGTAATCAAACTTCACCTAAGAGAACACCAACAGGTGTATTAATAACAGAAATAGAAAAAAGAATTAAACCTATATGGGATGAAGATTATTTACAAAATCTTTTAAGTGAACAAATATATTATAATGAAGACCATTTTAAAACTTCTTTAATAGAAAGTCAAAATTATTAAATATTTTTACCACTTAATTAAAAGAAAGGTGTTATAATTATATTATGAATAAAAAAGAGCAAATAAAAAGTCTTGAAGATAAATTACTTCAAGCAGACACAAAAATAAAAGAACTTGAAAATTCTTCATTAGAAAAGGATAATGAGAAAGAATTAGATATTCAAGTTAAAGAATATGAGGAATTATTGGTTAAGGCTAATGATAAAATAAGTATTCTTGAAGAGGGTATATTAGGTGGTTCTACTCCTAATGATATCGAAGTTTCAGAAGAAATTAAAGCAAAAAGAATAGAACAACTAAAAGAAAGATTAAAGGAAATTAAAAATGGCTAAAACAATAAATGAAACAAAAGATTTAATAAAATCAATGAATAGTGCGACTAATAGCGAGCAAGCACTTAAAAAAAGAGCAGCAGAAATCTTGGAAAAAGCAACCAAATATAATGAACTTATTGAAACAACATCTGAACAAGATGTGTTTAATGAAATGAGTAAAGAATTCGGTGTAGACTTATCTGAGTTTTACGACACAATCAAAGGAGGCCAAAATGGCTAATTCACAAATAATTACAAACCTACCTGTTAGGGTAGTAGACCAAGTTATTGCTAACGTTTTAGTAAAATATCCTTTAATGGATTTAGTAACAAGACAAGTAGTAACAAATGGTATCAAACAAATCTTCTATAAAGATTATAGAGATACAGACGGTAAGAGTGGTTTCTCTGACGTAGAAATTTCAGATTTCAACCAAGGAACAGAACCTGTATTCTCAGAAGAAGTTCTTGCTAACACTGAAATACATAAAGGTTATGATATACTTTCAAACGTATTAAACGATGTTACTATAACACCAGGATTATTCCTTGCTATTATAGCAGACTTTACATATGCTGTTGCCAGACCTTTTGCTAAGAAATATTACTCAAGATTTCTTACATTCTTAGATACAACTGCTTCTTACGATGAAGTTATATCATTCACTGGAACTGATGCTAAAGATAAAGCAAAAGAAGTATTTGAAAAAATAACTACTTTAGAAACACCATCAAGAAAACACTTGAAAAAACTTCCTACTGGTGCTACAAAAGGGTTAGAGTATTCTCTTGATAGTTCAAATGCTGTTCTTATTTTAAATAAGAAGTATGCTATGGATTATAAGTATGACCTTGCTGCCGGAACTTTCCAAATGGGTGAAATTAAATTACCTGTTTCACAAGTAGTAGTTAAAGATTTTGATTTATTCGAAGAATATTCAGAATCTAAAACTAAAATTCTATCAGGTCTTGAAGTTATTCTTATGGAAAAAGGTGTATATGAAGAAATCGTTCATTACTCTGCTACCAAAGAAGTTATAACTCCAAAAATGAAAAATGTTTTTCATAGATATGATAGAGTTGGTAACTTTAGATGAAAAAACAAAGTACTTATAGCATTTAAAAATACACCTGCTAAATAATTATTTAATACCTGAAAGGGTATTTTTTTCACACTTATTTTTGAATGTTATGTTATAATTATATTATGAATACAAATATAACTGAAAAAGACTTAAATGGAATTGACTACCTTAATGGTAGTGGTAACGTTTCAAAAGATGGTCAAACAACAAACACAGCGTTCAAAGGAGCTCTTTCAAGATATAATGGTAGTTTTCAACCTTATATGGAGGCGGAGTTCATTAGAACCACAATAAGACAACTAATAGAGTATCAAATGGAAAGGTTCGTATACTCTAATTTACCGAAAGGATTAGATAAATATAGATTAGAAAGAAAAGTATTAGAGAATGGTTCTGCTTTAATAGTTAATGTAGGAGACCAATATACCGCAGTAAGATATGGTGTAGAAACATTTAACTTATACAATGAACCTGTTGTAGTTAAAATAATAGAACCATTAGCAACTGCTTTAAATGGTAAAACTATTGATTTAACTTCTAATAAAGGTGTTGTAATAAGAAATAATTTTCAAAGAACTTCTACAAGAATATCGGCTATGAGATTTATTAAACAACTTGAAAAAGTATTATTCCAGATAGAAAAGAATTTATTCGTATCTGCTCCTAAAGGTATTATTAATACCAAAGACGGAGATATACAATTTAATGAACCTTTACAAAATGGTGCTGCCGTAGGATTAGAACAAATTATTAACGGTCAAAATACTATGTATGAGTATAAAGCAAAATCTTTATCCACAAGTTTAAAAGATAATAGTATTAATTCAAATAATGATAGTTTATTTATACCTATTGAATTAACAGATAGAACCGAAAGTTTAATTACTAACTATACATATCTTAAAGAACAATTAAAAGAATTAGTTGGAGCAAGTATTAATATACATCAAAAGAAAGAAAGAGCAATCCAAGATGAAATATCAGGACAACAAGGTTTCTCAACTTCTGCTTTACAACATTCTTTCAATATAAGAGAACAAGATATAAAAGTTATGAATGAAAAATTAGGTACTAATGTTAAAATTGAAATGTTAGCAGATATAAGACCAGAAGATGGTGATATAACAGAAAGTGTAGAAGAGGTGGATAATGGATAATTACTTATGATTTAATAATTCTAATAGAAGAACAGCAATAGATGAAGATTACGTAACAACTAAGTTTAAAACTGTTTATCCTACATATCAAATATGACAGGATGCTTTAACAACTTATGGTATTCCAGTTAACAACATTATAGAAAGTGAGTTTATGTTCTTACAATCTATGATTGGTAATGCTTGATTGAAGTATACCACAGACGTTAAAAACTCTGGATATATTGCTTTCAAATTTAAAGAACTATGATTTAAAAGAGAAAGAACTTTAAAACTTACCGAAGTAGAATTAGCAGACAGTTTAAAAGCAACTAATACTAATCTACAAACTTTATATGATTTCGGGGGAATAGAAGATGATATGTCCGAAATATTAAAACCTGAATTTTTAAATGCTAAAAGTAAAAATGAGAGTTCAACAAATATACCTATTATAGATAGGTTAAAACAAATAAAAGAATTTAACAATATTAAACCTGCTGACTTAACATTTTTAAGTGAATTAGCAACAGTAATAGTATTACCTTATCAACCAAACCAAGGAGGTCAAAGATGATAAACAACAAATTAATAAACCCTTATTCTAATGACGATAGTCTACCAGATACAGTAAAGAAAAATAAAGATAACATTTTAGGTAATCTTGTTCCTTATATTTCGGCTATTGTTAAATTAGATAAAACCGAAGTATTAACAGATATGGAAAATAAAACATTCATACCTTTCAAAGATTGAAATGGTAAATTAATTTCTTATTCCCAATTTGAAAGATTATGAGAAGATTTCTTTTCACTACAAGTTGAATTAGAAAATGGAACAATTAGTGATATAACAGCCAATTTAGGAACTAATAGAGTTCTATTAAATAAAGCGTCTAAAACTATTCAAGATATTAAAAAATCTATTGATACTAATTCTACTTCTATTGACAATAATAAAACACAAATTGATATAAATACAATAGACATTAATAGACTTAAAACTGGTACACACTTTAGAGGTACGTTTGCGACAGAAGCAGAAATACTTGCTTTACCAAATCCTAAAAAAGGTGATTACGCTTTACTTGGAACTGAAAATCCTTATACTGAATATATTTATGATAGTGAATGAGAAATAGCAGGTATTAAAACTGAAAACTTTGCTGAGAGAAATTTAGCAAATGTTTCAAGAGATGAAGTTGGAACAATTGGTGATTTAGAAAATGAAGACTTTGTATTAGGTTTCAATCCTACAACTGGAAAAGTTGGTAAGAAACAATTTATAGAAAAATACAAACCCACAAGAAATTCAAACTTATTAATTGAAAATGATGAAACTGCAACTGCATCTGCAAATATTGGTACTTTTTATAGAGGTGCTCAATACTACGGAGATAGTGCGAAAGGTCCACAATACTACGGAAAACACGCAGAAGGATATCAAAGATATGGTTATTCTGCGTCAGGACCATTTGAAATAGGTCAAACTGCCACAGGTTCAATACCCAAACTATACGAAGGAAATGGTGGAAAAAGGTCTGTTACATTTAAACAAATAGTTGATACAGTCTCAACACCTACTACACAAAAATCTACCAATCTTGTTAAAGGTGTTGACTTCAATACTTTTGATGGACTTATTCAATTAGTTGATGAACATTCTTTATATTGTATTACATTAGGTAATGAAATAATTATAGGAAGAATATCAAATTCATCTCTAACTAATGCTCAAGAATTATATATGATTGGTATAAGACAAAGAGTTAACCAAGACCCTAATTCACATATAGTTACAACATATTCAGGTATCCACACCATAAAAAACGATTTAACTGTCGAAAGAAGTGATAATAAAAAAAGTTTTAGTTTAGTTACTGATATAGAACTTAATAGAAGACCTGATGGATTTAATTATTTTAAAGGTACTTTTAAAGATGAACTTAAACTTTTAACATTTTTAAATAGTGAATCACGTGTTGAAGATAATTTTTTAAATAATGATGATAGTTCATTTACAACTTTAGGAATGCCTAATTTAAGTGTAGTTGGTAAAAATAGTTTTTCAAATATTTTTATTTATGGTATTGTTATGCCAAAATTACATACAATTAAAGAATCTGGTTTTGAAAATAGTTTCTTAACTCAGATTAATTACTTTGGAACTATTTGAGGTTTACCAAATGAGTTAACTTATTTAAGTGAAATACAAAATAATGGTTTAAATTTAAATAGGTTAAAAGAATTACATTTACCTAATATTGTAACTTTAGGAGATAATTCTTTAGGGAATAAAAATCTTACATTTGAAAAAGTAACTTTACCTAAAAAGTTCAACACAACTACAGAAAAAGATAGAATATTTGGAGTAGGTTATTGAACCAACATAACCTTTACGTGAGTGTAATATGAGTAAAAATAAAATTAGAAAAATAATTTATTTAAATGTTGTTATACTATTTGCTTTTATAGCATCATTCATTCTTGCTATAATGGTACTTACTGGTGAACATACCGCTATACCTGTTGAAATTGCTACTATCACATTATGTGGTTCAATAGTAACACCTTGTCTTGCTTTTTGAACCTTAGAATTAAAATGATTATTTAATATTCATAAGAAAGGAATTAGTTATGAAAAAGATAATAAGTAAAGTATGGGTCACTATTGTTAAATACACACCCTTTGTATTAAAAAAGGTTTGTGTTTGATACCTAACTAAATTAGGTTATAAAGTTTCTAAATAAAACAACTTAAATATTATTTATATGGTATAATATATATGGAGTGAAAGTTGAATTAAGATATCCATAGCGAGTAACTCCATCTCCTTTTTGAACTCAGGTCTATCCTGAGTTTTTTCACACTCTTTTTTAAATTATATGATATAATATAGTTATGACAAAAGTAATACTAACAAATAAAAATAGTGTATGAGGAATTATTATGAACCCAAGAACTTCAAACGTTTACAGACATATAATATCCTTTGATACACCAGAACAAAAAATTGAGTTTATCAATGACAATCTTTTTGAAGGAGAAGATTTCAGAAAAAAACTTGAAAAACAACCAGCAGTTAAATTCCAACAATTAACTTCTACGAAAGCAGAAATAAAAATAAATCCAACTGATTATAAAGATGTTGAAACTATATCTTCTTTACTAAATAAAGACTATTTAATTATGAAAGAAAATGACGAGTATAAATATTATTCTATTATTGGTACAAGAAACACTAATCAAATTATTTATCAAGCAGAATTAGATATTTTTATGACACACGATATTAATACTATGTTTAACGATAGAGATATAGATGTTAAAAGAGGTATGTTAGATAGATATGTGTATGACAAAGAAGACAATTTAAACCCTGGTTTTATTGGTGGAACTAAAATGAATTTTGGTGATAATGTAGTAATTGGAGACTCTAACGACAATCAATTTTTTAATAGTGAACAAATTGAAGAAAATATGAAAGAAAACTTATATAGTTTTAATGGTGATAATGAACCTATTGAAATCGATTATAATTCTGGTTTAGTTAAAAGTATTTACACTTATAAAGATGAAAACGGTAATCCTTTAAAAGATGAAAATATAAAAAAGTTTTGAAAAACTTTTAAGAAATTAAAATGGAATGTTGTTTTTACAACCGAACCTTTTACAACAGATAAAGGGGTTAAATTTGGTTTTATACCTGGTCAAATATCTAATGACCCTGATTTAACTATTAGAGCCCCATATTATGCTATGGTTGCTCCTGCTTCTTTTCAAGTTGATAAAGGTTTAAATAAAAGTTTTATACAGTTAAAAGCATTTGAAGAGTTAAAAGGTGTACCTAAACAAATTGTTATATCACCATTTTCTCCAGAGTTTCTTGAAAATGCTAAAACTTTGAAAAACAGTTTATCATTACTACAACTACCTATGATGTTTAATTGTGAATGAGTTAGAGTTATAGAATCGAGGGCTCCAACTGTTATAACTGGTGGTGTTTATCATATAGAATTTAAACCAGCAGAAAATACTGCAATGATAGAGATTGGTGAAGGTAGAATTTCAAATGCTTATAATATATATTCACCAGATAGTTTAGAAAATTTTCGTTATACATCTAATATTAAACCTTATCCAACGGGTTTATTAAATCCTACATTATCTATAAATGATAAAGTTAAAGATAATCATAAATATGAAATAAAATCTTATACAGCACCTTATTCTTTAATTGAACTTAAAGGAAATAGTCAAAACTCTTTTGAAATTTTACCTCAAAATTTATCTAATATTATTTTTTCTAAGACAAATCCTAATAAAGATGGTTTTAATAAATTATTTTTTGAGGGTGGTAATATTATTTCTTATGGAAGTGATTATTGATTATCACCTGTAAGCTATAATGATATGTATACCAATATCCATTCTAAATTAAATAATTTATTTAAAAAGAATTATAAAAATAATAACTTATTTACAGAGAATAATTCACACTTACTACCTACTGCTCAAGTTGCCTGAGAAGAATATCAAGCAAGAAATGCCAACCAAAGAGCAGCACAACACTTGAAAACAGGTGCTAATGCTTCATTAGGTATAATAGGTGCTATTGGTGGAGGTTTATTAGCAAGTGCTACAGGTGGTTTATCTGCCGCTGTAGGAATAGGAGCGGGTATGAAAGGATTATCAACTTCTGTTAATGCTGCAACATCTATAAATCAAATGGCTGCTCAAAAGAGAGATTTACAAAACACACCAGACCAAATAATTTCTTCTGGTGATAGTATTCAAAACAATTTACAATCGCAAGGGTGAGATATTACAGTTCAAAGAAAAACAATACCTTGAAATCTTATGATTAAAGTTAGAGAATACTTCTATACTTATGGTTATAACTTGAATGATAAAAAGTATAATTTAAATGATTTACTAAAAAGTAGATACTATTTCAATTACTTAGAAGTTGGAGAAAGTTTCGAGAATATTAAGTCTCAACTTGGAACTGACATCAAGCAATTAGTAGATGCTACATTATCTAATGGTGTTCACATATGGCATTATAGAGATAAAGATACTTGAAAAGGTATTAAAAATTATGATTTTGAGAATGTAGAAATGAAAATCTATAATCACAAACAAAAAGGAGATTAATATGTTATTAAGAAAAAGTAAATACAAAATGAAAGACTTCTTACAAACATTGTCTAATGGTAAGAAAGTTTTTGATTTTACAAAAATATCACAAGCAGGATTTCCTGTAAATGTTTTATTAACTGAACGTGGTTCAAAAGGTAAGACATTAAATGTTAAAGAATATTTACGTAAGAGATATGAAGAGTTAGATAGACCCTCCATATTTATGAACAATACTAAAATATTAGCAGAAAAAACAATACAAGATTTTACAAAAGATTTAAATAAGATATCTGTTAAAAAAGAATTATCTTCAACTGCTAATTTATTTTGAGAAAATAGTGGAATTAAAGGTAACTTAGATAAAGGTACTGCTTGACTTAAAAATGGAGATAAAGAAGTTATTAAAATTTTAGGTTTATCACAAGCAGAGAATATGAAAGGTTCTCGTATTGCTTGAACTGATATTGTGTGAGATGAATTCAATGTTGGTTATAAAAGTGTTAGACAACCTATGGTTAAGATAGATAGTTTACTTCACTCTGCGGAAGATTTAGTTGCTAATCACGGTAAGAAACCTGATTTAAAAATGTGGGTGTTTGGTAACTCTAAATCATTAAATAATGAGTTTATTTATAAACTTGGTATAACACATATACCACACGAGATATCAGAAATATATGATGAAAATGATAATCCATTAGTATTGATTGTCTCACCACAATTTAGTGAGAAAGAGAGAGAAGAAATTAAAGAAACCAATAAAACAAATTGAATATACAATTTTTCAACCCAAATAGGAACAGCATCACACTCATACTTTAATGAGAGTATTAATGATGAAATGAATAAAGTTATAGTTTATGACAATATACAAGAACCAATAAACAGTGTTGTTAAAATAAACAATAAATATATAGCAAGTTATGCCTTTGGTGTTGATATACACTTTAAAGAAATTGATAGAGAGTTAGCAGAAAAATATTTAGTGTTTGCTATAAATAGAAAAGATGTAAGCGAGAATGTTAAATACCAACCAAAGTTGAAAACTGTTCTCCTTAAGTTTTTAGAAAAAGATAATCTAACATTTCAAACTCTTGTTACAAGAGATGATGTAGTTGGAAGTATAGCAAAATAAGACCTATTTGGGTCTTTTTTAGTTTTGGTCTCTACAAACACTTTAAACATACTCTAATTTACTCATAAACACCCATTTAAGACCTTGTAATACCCCCTTTAATTAGAATACACCCAAAAAGTGTGTTTGTCTCTTAAAGACCCTTAAATGGGTCTATATGGAGGTGTTGTAAAACACCATCCACTCCCTTTATTTAGTCTTGTAGTCTTGTATCTGTCACCAGAGGCACGTAGTGCCGAATGGGGAAACAGTGCGATAGCACTT
>JAUELH010049870.1:1804-13003 GCA_031471375.1 Hermissenda crassicornis | reverse complement strand
TTGAAATACAAAGGAAACAAAACAAATGATTGCGAGGCACTTCAGAGTGGTAGGTAATGGAAGATGCACTATAATTTATAGTATAAACGTAGATGGATGGACACACGATTACGCGTTGCGGTTAGCCAACTTGCCCAAGATTCCATGGCGCCGACAGCGCTCTATGTGGCACGTCGCAGGAAGTAAGTGAGGGGTCCATAGTATCTTAGGTCCATGGGGTGACCACAGAGAGGATGCCTACGCTTTCTGTTGCTACTCCTGCTGTTCACTTTACCTCTCTCTCATTTTACTCTTCTTACTACTTCCCGGCTCAATATGACGCAAATTTAGTGCTAGGTGCCGCACGCACCTCAAACTTGTATCATGTAAACAAAGTCTAACTTACCACCAGTAGAGTAAAGACATCGCGGTCTTCCACTTCCACTTGTGAGGAGGAACTTCTAATTCTATGTTGCCGAGGCTACCAATAATACCATATGTAAGCCTCAATTTTATTTCACTAGTTTCTACGCAACGAATTTTTAAAAATACCACTACGCCAACGTCCCACAAATTGGGCCCGATTCGCGAACCACATTTGATTCCAAGCCCGCGAACAATGAGGCATTGCTCTAGTGTTCAGACAAGACAGACTGAAACCCAACAATTTTGTGTCTGAGGTCACCACTACTATTATATGCGTTGCCAACATTTTGGGGAGGTGATTGGGCAGAATAAACCATCGCCTTCAGGATATATTTATCTATCCCATGGGTCACGCATGAACCGGCAACATGCGGGTACGTAGTCATAAATCTATTAATAGATCAGCGCTCGACATTTCAAAGCATTGCCAACTACGCATGAAAATGAAAAAAATATTGGAAAGTTACACGGCAGAGCTTCACCAAAAATGAAAAGTAGAAAGGATAAATAAAGATGTGTATAGTAACTATTATAAACATAATTTTTATTTGGCGAAAATCAGACAATTGTCTGACTATTTACAGGTCTGCAGAAGCCATACAAGGGAGTCATAGAACAGACTAAATGTTACACTTTGAAAAAGATCTGATGTTATTATCAAAAGCGAAGTAGATGGATATACTAAGTCATAACTAACGTTAAAAGCCACATCCATAGCCAAAACAGTCAATCCGAAATGAAGTGCAATTTTACGAATCAACTCCTCAAATAAATAACAACGCAAGAGAGGCGACGTGCAGTGTGGACTCTCTCTGACCTTTACTGTGCCAACCGGCCAATTAGATTAAGCCTTGCGATCATGTGCGGCCCTCATGGTGATCTAAAACGGCAAACTGGATCATCAGTCCTGGCGGCTTCTTTACCAAGCGAGGTTAGTCAAATTTTTTTTTAAATGGCTCACCAAAAGTACAGGTCCGATTTTAATCAAATTTCAATAAGAAGAGATGTTTAGCTAATGCTAGCTGAGCGTACTAGCTGTCCCGTCATTTAGTTCTAAAAATACTATGGGTTATGCTCAAAACTTGATAATTTCAACCAGATATAATTATAATACAACCTTGCACACTCACATAGGGATTGCCTCACTTTCTTTTCTTATTGGATTCCAAGTTTCATTCATCCTTTCACTAGTTTCTACTTAACAAATTTCTAAAAATGCCCACTAAGCGAAGTGTTTACACTTTCATCTCTAATTGGGTCTTGATCCATAACCGACTCCAAAAATTGAAATCCCATGGCTGTAAATTAGTGTAAATATATCGTATTGAATGAAAACAAAGTTTGAAAATTCCCAGTCCGATTTTGGTGAAATAAAAAATAGAAAGTACTGTAACTCTTCGGCTATGGAGATACACTATGTATTCATAGTAAAAACGAAAGTATGAGAATTTTGCAGTCGATTACAAACTATACCGTTCAGCGGTCGATCCGCCCGCATTACGGGGAAGTCAGGTGTTTGTTAGCAGTCGCAATACGGCGGAAAGGGTTAAGTCTTTTCTAACTAAATAAAAACTGCCTTACCTTTTGTTTACCAGTACTGATTGTAATTTTCACAATTCATTTCAAACTAAATATAATTTGTAGGCAATATGCCAATTACAAAACATTGAACTGCAACAAAAATAATCACTTGATCAAACCCATGGCCAAATGGAATTTGCAACAAATTGTCTAGAATATTTCTCACGCTCCCCAAATATACAGACCAAGCCAACTTTTCTCCCATTACACCCATGGCAAGATTTGAATCACCACAAGACATCATCACCATGGCACAAACATCCTTCACATTTCAACAAATTTGTAGCGCAATGGTAACACAAGCAATCGCAATCAACTAAAACCATAAGGATCAACACATGTCATAATGTCATTATAAATTCACCTCTTGCATTCTGCATCGATTCCTTTTCTCCCTCTTTTTCCATTGGATCATCTTCAGCCGGTGGAAAGCTTTTGCTCTCATTTGTGTCTCCCTAAACCATCAAAAAAAAAAAGAAGAAAAACAATCTTAATTGGATGGATGTTCTTAATTGTGTATTCACTGTAATGTTTTGCTGGGGGTTTTTGTCTTGTATTTGCTTAAGTTTTTTTGTTTAATTCATGCACTACTTTGAGAACAGGACATCTTTGACTTAAAGATTTCAAATTTGAAGAAGTGAGATAAATTTGAAGGAGGATTTACAAAATAAAATGTTTAATCTACCATTACATGTTTTTTCCTTTTTTTTTTAAATTTGAGAGAATCAATGCGCAAGAAAGTGTCTAGCTAGATGTGACCTGTGGACAAAACCAATAGTATTAAACATGTACACAATACCACAGCCCTCCGCCTCTTTCACTCCCAGTGGTCCTCTTGCTTTTTATGCCAATATGGGTTATCTGTGCAGACGTATGGGAGACAGCACAAGTAGAGCATTTGTGGAAACATTTGCACATCGCGGTCCTGGGTGGTTGTAAAGTTTCTTTCAAATATGTTGTATTCAGATGGAGAAATAGAACGATTCAATCCGACAACTTTTCAATGGTGATTTCACTGAGTGGTGAGAAGTCCAAAGTCAATTGAATCTACAATGTGACTGTGATACAACTGTACATGTTATGTGTTGAAATTTCACTGTAATAATCACACAGAATATTGTTTTGCTATTCCATCACAAATTATCAAGTGTTGGAAACAATGAAACAAAAAAACGTTCAGTGATGATATTCCCATGTTGCAAAGACAAAATGTTCACGTTGATTACTCCGTGTTTGAATGTCATAGAATGGTGAAACAGTTGGTCGCGTTACAATCCAATGTAGATTATAAATCCAAAAATAAGAAATCACAGCTATGGTTTGTGTGCAACTGGTGAGCTTTACTGATGTGCAAAAACCTCAAATAATAGTGTTCACCTTTTGAAGATTCCTTCTGGTAGCAAAAGACCAAATTGATGTAGCATTATCCTTTAACACTTTGTTGAGGTGCCAAACGAGATGACGTAAATTGGAACAAGACGAAGGTATCTGGTTCCCTGAGAAGAAATTGGCAAGATATACCAAATATTGTTCATAGATGAAATGGCATGGCCGTTGATCCAAGCGAAGGCAAAGAGTGCTAATGTCAACCGAGGACATTGTTCCAGATGCAAAGAGATAATTTTGTAGTTGAAATAATGGCAGGACCACAATACACTGTATCAAGACGTCACCGGAGATCCAAGGCAAAACAAGAGGGAGGGGCAATGGTTGGATTGCATGCTATGGCACATGGCAGGGTAATCTGAGATGACCACCAGGTAGCAGATCAGACTCTCATTGGACAGGAGCTTGCTAGCGGGTTGAAGTCATGGAAGGCATGGCAAATCAAGTCAGAGAGGAAGGAACAGACAACAAAACCACCCACACATTTACAAAATTACTACCCATTTTCCCCTTTAAACTGTGGAAATATTTCTATAGGGAAAAGAAAGATACAAATGACACAATAATTCTCTCTTCTTCCCCTCCCCTCCCTCCCTCCCTCCCCACCCCCAATCACGTACTCAAGAGTGTAATGCTCATTACCAAGACAAAAGTCCCCAGTAAGTAGCTCCTTAATCTTCCTCAAACATCAGGAAAATAATCCCCCAGCCATCCAAAAAAAAAAACATTTAATTTTGTTTCGTTAATTCCAATATAAATATAAAAATCTACTTACAGAATCGACCAGATTTTTTTTCTCAATGGTTTTATCCAGTCTGTGGGAGTAAAGAAACACATTAAAAAACTTGTCTTGCTTGTAGTCATAACCCTTGAGCGCAAGAGAAAAATAACTATTGTTGAAATATTGATCAAACTGGCCCTAGTGGGCGAAATTTGTTCCATTTGTTTGTTGATAAGGAGTTTAGTGATGCAGCAGATAATCAATTTGACATAGATCTAGATTTTCTAGTCTTGATGAGGACTTTCTTATTGAAGAAATATTACCAACAGAGCCCTTGACAAGTAATGGCAAGTTCATGTGAAATTTCATACATGTAGCACGCTGTAGATATATCATTAGAACAAAAGTTACTGAAGTTTATGCTAAGTGGGTGAGATTCTCTCAGAAAGTAGGCGGAGGCCACCGTCCTGGGAATGGTCGTGGCCGGTGTTGGGCTGGTCACTAAGGTTTAAATTATAAGGCCCAGTTGTACTGAAAAAATACTTATGGAAGTCAAAGGAAGTGTTCAAGTCATTGTTTACTAAACTAGACATCGAATTTTGAAAGTGTATAACTTCATCTGTCAAAATTCTTTTTTGTCGCCATCGACCATTTTTCTTTAAATATATATCAATGTCTAGCAAGGGAGCAGGCCCTTCTGGACTACAAAACCGGACAAGAAATATTTTAGCCCCTCTTGGCTCAGTTGTCAATTCAGAGGTCTTCTAATATAAAATCATACAACGATTACAAAAACAGACCAGTTTTGAGTATTATATTGTGACAACACGCATTTCACATCACATAATGAAAAGTTCAAACATTGATTGTGTCATAACTGTTGCTCCAAACCTTATTAAACTATACACTTTCCGAATCTAGATTTTCTGCTCATTGACTTTGTCATACGGTTTGTTTTCTATCTATTCTGCTTGACCTACTTTTACGGAAGCAAAATTATAACTTTTCTTTCCATTTTGTGTTCATCCTGGAAGTACATAGTCCAATATTGACCCACGGTCATTTATTCATCTTTATATTTTGTCAGTTGCATATCATATTCTATCCCCTTTTAGAAAATGTATGGTTAGGTAGGATGAACATATATTTTCTGATACCTTTGTAAATACTACATATCACCTGACAGTACAGGTGGTTGCGTGCGACAGTTTGAGGGTTAAGAGAGCGAGAAAGAAAAAATTTATACAAAGAAAGACCAGCCTACATTTCACGCTGCTCCTGGCGTTGGTCATTGTTTTCATCTCTTGCTGGTAAAATTGTGGCCGATTTCTCCATCTGTATGGCATGGAATAAGTTCATAGTTAATACTGGACACAATGGTAAATGACAATGTGAAGCGCTTAGCAGGCAGCTGTGTGTTTCATTGTGCTCTATGATTTCACTGGAACTAAATTGCCGTTTATGGATAATAATGCGGAAGAAGTGTGGCTATCTATTCACCGGGACCTAAACAAAATGCTCATATTGATGCGTTTCTGAAAGAATTGTGCATGCATCTTTTTAAACATTTTCCCAACATTTCAAACGATGAAATCTTAAATAATCCATGAAATTCAAAATAAATGACATTTTACAGCCTAAAATGCATCACTTGTTTTATCATCTTGCAATTAGGGATATAACTCTATTCAGCATATTATCATATCTATTTTATAAACCACTTGCCGAAAAGTATTAAAAATATATAGTAGTAGGGCACCGCCCATGTGTTTACGCCGACCATACACACCCCGGCCACATCGACACACTGCATTATCAACTCACAGTGACGGTTTAATGCCGAATGGTATTATTGCCCTTTTGATGACGATAGTGGTGGAGTAACTGATTCGCATCTCGCAAGGTTCTTTTCAAAGAAATCGAAGGGAGAAGAGTGTATGGTTACGACTGAATTTCGTCAACGGCATGATGCCCTTATCTCTATGGCTCTTATGATGGGACGACAGGGGATCATTCAGGGGCAGATAACCTAAAATGAATTTAAAACGATTGTCCCATCGCCACATGCTCCTCATCAGAGTCAAAAGACACAAACTGAGATTCAATGGAAGATAATGGTGTCTCCACAAACAAATCAAGTGCCAACCCGGGACAACAATATCATCATCGACCTTTTTCGTCAGAAATAGACTTAGCCTAGTAACAAAAAGTACAACCATAGCAGGAATCAGCGACCATGATATGTTAATAACAGACAGTGTACTGAAATCAAACAAAACAATATAACACCAACACATGATCACTATTTTAAAAAAAAGCGAACACTGCCACCATATGCACAGAAACAAATCACTTCAGCAATAGAACAAATGAGAACAATAATGTGGAAGAAGTGTGGCTATCTATTCACCAACATCTATGAAAAAGGGCAATTCTAGCACTGCACTCAAATACCAACCAATTTCCTTTACCTGCAAATGCTGCAAACTATTAGAACACAAAGTGAGATCGGCAATGATGGACCATCTAGAATTAAACAATATATTAAATGACACAAAGCATGATTTCAGAGCAAAAATTAAATGATCATTCAAGACACCGCATTTCAATGATGGAAGACATTTCAGTGGACAAAGGTGGTCAAATACCTTTTGGACTCTGTAAAAGCTTTTGATAAGGTACCCCACAAGCATTTACTCCAAAAATGGAGACAAAACATTACAAAGGAACAGAGCCTTCTTAAGTGAAAGAAAGCAAGTAATTGAGAGCAGTCAAACCTCAGAAACAGGATAGGTACGTGACATCAGGTTTTTTCCACGGATAACACTGAATTGTACAACAAAATTCATCACTAGAAGACCATCATGATCAAACCCTGCAAAAAGCAAAATCTGCCAAATACCCTGGAATTCAAATCACGGAAAATCAAAAATGGATCACACACATTTCAGAAATAACAGGAGTAAGACCAACCTTTTCTTGTGATCGACGGCTGGTCACAGATGCAACAGAACTTTTCTTCTTGACTATTGTTTCATGATCTGTGCTGGAGTCTGAAGAGCTGGACCTGGAACGAGACCTCGACGACGACGATGATGACGAACTAGAGGAGCTGGATCTTCCCCTCCTCTTGCCTGAAGGTGATTTGGACTTTGTAGAACCACCTGAACTGGACCTATGTCTTAATCGTTTTTCTTTCGGGCTAGCAGATCTTTCTCTTGGGCTAGCAGATCTCTTTTTCGGGCTCATGGATCTTTCCCTCTTTTCATTTTTTTTCGCATCCTTGCTGCATTCATTATCTACATCCATTTTCTCTGGACCAGCCTTGCCTTCGAAAGTCGAGATTTTAGTATTTTGTCCCTTTTTTCTTTCTTCCTTTTCCAGCGGTGTACTTTCCTTCTCAGGCTCAGGGAAATCCTTAGTTTTTTCTGAGGCCATCTCTCCCTGAGGAGATTCAGAAATGGCCTTGTGTTGTGGAGATTCAGAAACAATCGCTTGCTGTGGAGATGCAGAAATGACTGCTTGATGTGGTGATTGAGAGACGACCTCTTGTAGCGGAGATTCAGAGAGGGCATCTTGCTGTGGTGATGCAGAGACATCCTCCCCCTTCTGTGCACTGGTTAAGTCAGTTGCCTTAGGACTGGACTTTGCCCGAGACTTCCATCGTGAACGGCGAGGTATTTTCCTACCTTCACTTTCCGTTTTGTCGTCTTTGACACTGGGAACTGCTGGTTCAGTCTCACCACTACCTTCATTACCGTCTTTATTTGAAATGGGATCAGTTGAAATATTATCAACTTTTACTTCACTTTTGGGACCCGCAGTTTTCTCTGAATCTATTCCACTTTTCTTCTTGGTCTCTGGGGTGGTTATTTCCTCTTTATTTTTATCACCCTTTTTAATTTCAACATCTTTGTCCTTCTCTGGGCTTTTATCTGAGGTGGCCATTTTCTCTTCCTTATCCATTACAACATCTTTGTCTGTCTCTGGTCCTTTAATTAAGGCCATTTTCTTGTCCTTTTTGTCCCCCCTTTCCATTTCAACACCTGTGTCCTTCGCTGGACCTTTATCTAAGGTGGCCATTTTCTCTCCTTTTCTGTATCCCATTTTCATTTCAACATCTTTGTCCTCTGGACATTTACCTGAAGTTGCTGCCATTTTCTCTATATTTTTATTCGCCTTTTCCATTTCAACATCTTTGTCCTTCTCTGAGGTTGCTATATTCTCTTTCTTTTTGTCTCCCTTTTCCATGTCAACTTCTTTGTCCTTCTCTGGGCCATTATCTGAGGTTGCCATTTTCTCTTTTTTTTCATTTCCCTTTTCCATTTCAACTCCTTTGACTGTTTCCCTTTTCTCCAGCCTTTCCTCCACAGCCAAATTTGTTCTTGGTTTCTGGTCTTTCTTCGGGGTTACCTTCATGGGTTCCTCTGCTTTCTCAATGTCTGTAGCAGGCTTGTCCACATCCATTTGACTCTTTTCACCACCCTCATTTGGCGCGGGTTCTTCAGCATTGCTCATCACCTCATCTATACTCTTACCACCCTTTTCTTGTCTCTGGGATGTTGATTCAGCAATTTTGTCCTGTTTTATCTGTTGACCGCTATTATCCTCTGCAATCTTGACAGTTGTTTCCTTCAATTTACCATTATTGCTCAGAATTTCAATAGGTTTTTCTCCATCTACTGGATCTATGGTCTTTTTCTCTACTTTATCTGAATCTGCTTGGGCTGCCACCTGCTTCCCTTCCACCACTGACTCTTCCTTGGATACATCATGCGAGGCTTTCCTTCTAGAGCTTCTTCTTTGCATTGAAGATTCATCTTCCTTCTTGTCCTCAGAAGCATCATTTCCGTGATCAGGAGTGTACCGTACTGTGGCACTCGCTTTCCGACTCGATCGTCTGGTAGGTACGTCAGGAGAGGTGATTGGTGGAGATCTTGATCGTGATCGTGAGCTTATGGAGTTGGCATGCCTTTTTCTTTTCGACATGACCTCCTCTGGTGACGAAGAGGGGGACGACGATTCTTTCCGCGCTCTGAGACCCCCTCGTCTTGCACCACCACGTGTGCCTTTTCCTCTTGCTTGACGACCCCTTCTTCCACGTCTAGACTTTTCTGCCACTGGTGAATGGTCACTGAAACCAGGCAAAGTTACAAATTTAATATCAATGAACAAAAGATTGTGTAATGAAAGACAAAACGACCATCAATGCTTCACAACATAAATTACAAACCCATTGTCTTGACAATGAATGGTGATATTTCACCATCATATTAGTTACAGCATGTAGCCTGGAAGTTCCTTTAGCACATGCATTTCAGCAACCATAAGGAGCATCTTTGTCAGCTTGGTCATCAAATCAAGATGAAGTTCACACTACAATAGGGTCATCGGCAACAGAATAATTTCATTAGCCTGAAGTTGGGTTTATCCATTGCAGTGAGACCAATCACTCATCACCTAACATTATGACAAGGATCACAGTGGCAGGAAATAGTGTGAAGTCTGTACATTTGAAAGAGAACACCAGTATAGTGCCTGTACAGTGCTAATTAAAAAGTCAGGTGATAGAATCGTCGAAAAGTCAACAGAAGTAGACCCATCATGTGATTCCTTCCCACCACCTTACCACACATGTTGGAACAACATGACACCTAAAATGTTACAATGCCTATGAACAACAAGCTTCACATTTGGGTTCACGATAGTAAGGAAACAATCATCACTATGAAATCTTACTGGAAGAAATAAATTAAAACAAATATAATGCATAAATCTATGTCAAAACAATACACATCTTTTTTTTCCACCACAGAATGCCAAATACTCAAAACCGTTTTCAGAAATAAATTGTAAAAATGAAGATATGAGACCTGACTATCGCACCCAAATCTTACAACATTGAAAACACAGAAGAAAAATAAAAGCCAAAGATTCTGCCTTGTACAAATGAAGATAAATTTTATTCTATCCATATCCTACATTCTTCAAAACGTTCAACAACAGTAAAATGCGTCCCAATGGACAATTTACAACCAGAAATAAAATATCGACAACTATAATTTTTAAATACATCAAAATAGAACGATCATTACATATATTTTTAACCATTGCGTAATTTGTGCTATTTTCAGATCTCTAAAAAAAAAGGGGGGGGGGGGAGGGGGGGGGCACAGTATTTACGTTCATGTCTTTTGAGGGAGGTAACCCAGACAGACCACATCACAATTTGATCCCCAGATACATTTCTCAAAAACAAGAAGAGAAAACAAAGTCTAGGATACATAAAAACCAGACTTTAACATTTCAAAAAGAAATATTTGACCCTCAAGAAAAGGTTGTGAGTATTTGACAATCTTTTATCAATACAAATACATTATCATATTATTGCTTGAGAGTATAACTTTTCATCAGATAACTTTGAAGCCTTTAAATTTGAAAGTCGAGTCATCATCCTATCCGACTATAATTACAATGTGCACATGTACATTTTATATCATTGTCTTGCTGATTATGTTCAACATTGAAAAATGTATATTGGATTGCAAATCACCTTTCAAATGCAATATAGAAAAAAAAAATTGTTGACATTTTCCAAATCAGTATATAAAACCCACAGATAACACCAAAAAGAAATAAAGGCAACTATAATCAAATGATTTTCCATCATAAGACCCATGTCATTTGAAGGAGAACAGCCATGGGGAGCCCCCTAATCAACATAAAAACTTACAGACGACAACCTGCTTGTTTCAAATGCATGACCAACTTGTAGCATATTAACCGAAGGTGGCAGACTTGAAAAGCTATGAGTATCTTTCACACCAAGAGACCAAATTCTTCCTTTGTTCTCAATTCTTTGTTGCCTTTGAACGTCTTTTTAATTTTTCTTTTGGAAAAAACACTTCATCATGCAATGCTTTCCTCCAAGCTTTGCCCAATTCTAATGCTTAATGTTATCTGTTCGCTCCAGCAGCATTTGCTTTGGTCTGCCACGAAACTTCAAAAATGAGATGACATTAGGAATCTAACAATTGCCCAAACACTGATACTAATACAATTACAAATAGAAAAATAATAATTCTGGGGGGGGGGGGGGGGGGGGG
>JAUELH010047651.1:0-13020 GCA_031471375.1 Hermissenda crassicornis | reverse complement strand
GGTCCATGGGCGATGCCCACCACTGAAGGGGTTGCACCTCCTGCGTGGTGAAACAAAGGATCCATATTTATATACCCGGGGGGGGGGTGAATTGTACATTTGATCCTCTAAATTAGAGGTTAGTACATGACGAGCATGAAGAATATTAATGTCCATTGTAATTGATAATTATTATTGTATATTTCAGCCAGGACACGACTGTAAAGACCTGGGATCTCCTGACTGGGAGGGCACTGCGAAACTTTGGAAGCCACACAGACAGTGTGACATGCTTAGCATTCTTGGATGTGCCAGATGCACAGAAAGCAGGTAATTTGAGTTTTTTTCTTTTCTCTTCTTCACTAAGATTTTTATTAATTTCAATCTTTTGGATGCTAGGTAGCTTTATTTTAATATCCTTTTCTCTGTGTCTCTGACTAGAGAAAAATGTTATATTCATTACAACAATGCCATTTTTTTAAATTATGATGTAAAAGGATAGACAAAAGTTTGAACTCTTTATTATTTTATGTCAAACATCAGGTAGGAAGGGTGGCTGTCTTACAATAATTGGCTTGTTTTGTATTGGAACATGACAATCACTCTCCCTCATCATCATCATCATTTCAGATTTGAATAATAAAACACCATTTGTTTCAGTCCCTGATTTGGTGGAGGGTGACGAGCCTGTCATCACCAGTGGATCATTTGATTGCTCTCTCAAAGTCTGGTCTCTCAACTCGGGTAAGGGCCAGCCTGTAGCGCAGGGGATAACACACTCGCTTCGCAACTGGGAGGTTGGAGATACAATCCTTCAGGTGTTGCTGAGTTTACATAAGTCCAATTTTACAGTCGGAGAAGGACTATACATTCGGAGGTTCCATTCTTTATAAAACCTAGAAATGTGTTTAAAAGGTTGTTAATAGCACACTTTATAACTTGCGTTATTGGGTTTAATGGCTATCAAAATAAAAGGCTCTATTCTTATATTGTCATTGTAAGATGTTTGGTGCTAGTGGTTATAAGGGTGGGTGCATCTGGTAGGGTCTGTTTCTGGTCAATCTTAACTATACCAGTGATTGCTCATGTCTGTTGTGTTGTTGTTTCATGGTGGAACGTCATTAGACAGTTTTAAGTTAGTTGTGGTTATTTATTTATTCATTCATTCATTTATTTTTTGCTCACATCCTTGGTGAATGCGAAAACTAATCCTTTTGAAGATTAGACAGACAGTTAGAAATTTTATTCTTGAATGATCTTGAAGTCAACTAGGCAGTAGTGATGTCACTACACCACAAACTAATCCTTAGATTTGGATATAGAGTAGTATACACGTTGGATACTGTTGTTGATGTACTGGGGATTGGGTGAGCCAGTGGTGTGGTGGCTAAGTTACTCACCTTTGGTTCAAGACATTGTGGGTTTGAATCCTGATGGTATTATTTGTTTTTTTCTTTTCTCAAGACCTCTGAGTTTTCAAGGCTCAATCCCACACAGTCCTATCACAGACTGACTAGCGGGTGGTTGGAGGGCGCCTCTGGTAGGGTCTACTTCTGTTTGATCTTTTAACTAATCCTCTCATCTTACTATTTCATAGCACTGTATGACCTATAATGTGTCGATGTGCTCTCTTTTACAAACAAAAAACAAACAAACAGACTGACTATAAATCAGAGGTGCCGCCATATGAATAACCTCCATGTGTTGTAAAGGACGTTAAACTAAAAACTTTGAAAGTTTGTATTGTATGTTGTCATTCATATACAGCGTGTTTGAGGAAGTGCTTCTGCCATGGCCTCCATCTGTCTAATGTGTGCTCTCTCTTCAAAAAACAAAATTGATTCATTTCCAGGTCGGCTGTTGAAGTCCATCTACACCTACAACCCTATCACCAAAATTGTGTACGCCTCCGACATTGGCTTGATGGTGGTGGGAACTGGTGAGATGCTCATTTTCTGTTGCTGACTGTGTGTGTGTGTATGTATGCATGTGTGCTTGTACATTTGAGTATGTGTGTGTACCGGTATGCTATGTGTGTGCATGGTTGCATAATGTGTCACATAGTAATATTATTATTTAATGTCAAAAGGTAAGAGCTCAGACACAGCAGAAATTTGTTTTACTCTTGCTGGCATACGGCTATGGCACAGTCTGTACCTCTGTAAATGTGTCATTGTCCATCATTGATTTTCTTCCCACCGGCTGTTTAAACCATTTTTACACAGTTGAGATCATGTTATTTGTTTGAATATTCTCACAGACACTGGGAAACTAGAGTTATGGCATTTGGATACAGGCGAACAGTGGTATTCACTCCACGCTTATGATGCATCTGTGACTGGATTGAAGGTACAGGTAGTAGTACACAGCAGTCTAGAATGTCTGGGTTAATGCCTTTAGCAGACCCAACCGCTTTTTGATTTTCTGTGAACATTTTTTTAAAGGAAATAGTAATTTGCCAGATCTCAAGAACATTATGTGGTCAACTTGGCATACTGCAGTTCTGCTTTGTTAATGATAGATTTTTTCCCCGT
Organism: Hermissenda crassicornis; assembly: GCA_031471375.1. Taxonomy (NCBI): domain Eukaryota; kingdom Metazoa; phylum Mollusca; class Gastropoda; order Nudibranchia; family Glaucidae; genus Hermissenda; species Hermissenda crassicornis. The sequence goes on along the minus strand of JAUELH010047651.1, from coordinate 10,507 downwards.
AACAGAATGGTAATAATTACTAATTTCGCACCTTGTGTATAGATGTTCGGCAATATTCTGGCAAGTGCATTGACAATTTGAGCCATGATTATTTACATTACAAGGCTTCAGGGCTGTTTTTGAAACGACCATATTATAAATAAACTAAGTGTTTTTCATATGATGGAAATGGAAAATAATTATTTGTAACCTTGGTTGATGGCAGACACCAAGTATCCATCATGGCATCTCTCTTCTATTCTGCGTGGTATTGACGACACACAGGATGATCTCTTATACACGTTTGATAGAACAAATCAGATTTTGGTTTTTGGGTTTATTTTGCTTTGTTTCCAAGTGGTTGTAGTGCAGTTTGAGGTGAAACTGAAACTGAAGAATCATATTAATGATGCCGTCTGTGATTGTTATCCAATCCACCACCAACAAGGTTAATCTGATATTGAAGGGTAGTGAAGGTAACAGACAAGGATGTCCTCCTTGCATACACTTAATCAATCTAAAAATAGGGGTTTGGTTATTGTTTTAATACTCACAGACCAAGTTTGGCTATGAGGAATGGAAGCCAAATCAAGTCAGGTGACTTGGTCATCATACTAAAACTGCCCATTTGCTTTTGTAGGAAATTTCAAATCCTCTTGCCCAATTTTAAGACTCTTTGTTTGCCCAGCATGCTACAATTGGTTACAATTCTACCCTCAGCCCTGTGAGGGTAACTCTAAGGTCTTTGTCCATATAAGTGTTGGCCCATTTTACGATAAAAGTAAATTCCATTGTTAATTGACAAAGTGCTGTCTAAAAATATGACCTATGAGTTTATTTTTAAAAAGTAAAAGTGGAGTTAGATTCAAACGATTTAAAAAAACCCCCAAAAGATAGACAACCTTTTATGTCTTTGTCTTTGTGTTCCCATGAAGGTTTGTGATAGGCAGCTGTACACCTGCGCTTCAGATGGATCAATCAAGATTTACTCCATGGACAATGTCCAGCTGTCATGTGTGTTTGAGTCTGAGGAGGTCAAGTCTGTGACTGGTGGTCTTCTCACCACTCGCCACGTCAGGAGCCTGGAGCTTTGCAAGAAAGGCACACTGATTGGGGATGATGCCAGGAATATCAAAATTCTTAACTGGAGAAAAAGTAATGAAATGGATTATTTTGTGGGATTATTTTGTGTGACAGTGACAATATTAACTTTATCCCAAATTTATAGAAGGTAGATTATTTGTCGGTTTCAAATTCTTTTTTTTGTTTTTGTTTGCCATTACCTAATCAGAAAAATTGTATTAAACAAAGCTTGTTTAAAGTCTTTCAATGAAAGTGGTTTCATTCTGGAAATCACACTTGTCATATCGACACGGTTGGCACAATAAAATCGGGACTATGAAATTAATTGGTGAGAATGTTGTATCTGTCATTACCCTCCTGAGCAGAGGTAATGAACCATTTTGAATTATCCACAAACTGATTTTTGTGGTCAGAGTTGACACTTCTAGAATATTTTGTAATAGGAATGGATGAATTGTCAATTTCTGTTGTGGTTTTTGATCTTTTCATGCATGTACTTATTGCGCTGTCATTACTTTTCACTGTATGAAAGTGATTCCTCACACTCGCATGCTTACTCGGGATACTCATTTCAATTAATATGAAATTTTTTCCTTTGTATAATGAAAGTCTGTTGCTTTGATTTGAAATATCTATTATAGAAATCCCAGCTTGTGGCCTTTACTTTTTGACATAAAACATTGATACATTCTTCATTATTACTATTACTATTATTACCGCAGATGAAGCCAGCAAAGTGCCCAACCACCATTCCAGTTATTCATCTGCCGATGCCATCTGTTGCCATGGAGACTATGTGGTCTCCTCCAGCTATGACCTTGACTCTGGCCTTGGGTATCTTAATGGTGAGCTGCTATACGAGTTTATGTTTAGTGTGCACTCTGGTAGAGTCTATTTTTGTTTACTTTCAATAAGTTAAAACCTTCATATCTTATCAAGTATTACTTTTGTTTTCTTAGCAATATGTCTGGGATGCTCTGTAACGTTTGTAGAATTCACTAAGAGATTCTAGTTTTTACAATTCTATTGTCAATTAAATTTCAGTCTGGAGTTTTTCCTCAATTTACCATTGTCCAGTGCTTTGGGCTCTACACTATCCTGGGGATTCTCTCTTTCATACAAACAATGTTACGTCATACAATACAGCTTTACCGCTTGATTATTGCTTACAACCATTCCAGTCCGGTGCAGTCGCACATTGGAGTATCTGGGATCCTTGGATGACAAAGAGACGGAGCGAATACTGTGTGTGGATTTCATCCATCAGAGCAATGGTGACTTGGTGGTTATTTCTGGTGGCATGGATTTGAAGATGTGGCAGGTGGCCAAGCAGCCGCTGTCTGATGACGGAAGGTAAGGGCTGGTTGTTACTGTTACTGTTACACCTAGTCACTCCATTCACTCATTTCCTGTGTCTGGCAATGCCAATAGAATAGAATGGAGGATTGGCTTGGTGGGTTATGGTCCAGCACTTTTGAAGTGGGCACACCGTTGGTGGACACTGATGTTCCACCTGGTCGCTGTGTTTGAGTCACTGTCACTGTGTTTGAGTCACTGTCACTGTGTTTGAGTCACTGTCACTGTGTTTCAGTCTCTGTCACTGTGTTTGAGCCAGTGTCACTGTGTTTGAGTCACTGTGTTTGAGTCACTGTCACTGTGTTTGAGTCACTGTCACTGTGTTTGAGTCACTGTGTTTGAGTCACTGTGTTTGAGTCACTGTCACTGTGTTTGAGTCTCTGTCACTGTGTTTGAGTCTCTGTCACTGTGTTTGAGTCACTGTCACTGTGTTTGAGTCACTGTGTTTGAGTCACTGTGTTTGAGTCACTGTCACTGTGTTTGAGTCTCTGTCACTGTGTTTGAGTCACTGTGTTTGAGTCTCTGTCACTGTGTTTGAGTCACTGTCACTGTGTTTGAGTCACTGTCACTGTGTTTGAGTCACTGTCACTGTATTTGAGTCACTGTCACTGTGTTTGAATCACTGTCACTGTATTTGAGTCACTGTCACTGTGTTTGAGTCACTGTCACTGTGTTTGAGTCACTGTCACTGTGTTTGAGTCACTGTCACTGTGTTTGAGTCACCCATTTATTCCTTGGTGGAGTGAGGTAAAGGGAGTAAATGCTCTTCTTACCCAAGGAGAAATATGAAGTGTCACAAGTGACGCTTGAACCTAACTTTTTCGGCTCACAAGTGCAATGCCTTCACAAAAACAAGTCTTGAATTTGACATGGCAGACAGGCGGTTAGCAGTGCAGTGGTAACACACTCGCTTGCTTCGTAACCATGAGGTCAGGGGATGGAAACGCTAGTGGGACGGTCCCTCAGCCTTTGCAGAGTTTGTTTATAAGACTTTGGCCCATCTTTATAGTTCTATCTGAGATTGGCTACAAATTTGATGGGCCCATACTTTATACAACTCTAAGGAAATGTATTGGTTGGTGACGTTAGCGTGAGAAGTTTTTTTTACAGGTGTATTAATTTCATATTGTTTTTTGAATAAAAATAATGGGATGTTGAAGAGTGGAGAAATTTCGCCTTGTTTTTAAGTATTTCGAGTTCAAAGCATGCAGATTTGAATTTTATTCATATGCTGGTTAGTAGAACATCTCTTCTCTTTTACATGTGAAATTTGTCTTTTGAAAAAGTTTGTATTACTTTTACTATTAGTTTCAATAAGGGCAACGTTTTGATTTGTTGCCGAAGGAATGGTAATGGTTTATCAGCGCAAACCTGTCCAGATTAAAATGCTACCGTTTCTTAATTAATAAACACATGTTTTTAAATTATTTGTTTTGGTAACTGCTGTCCATGGCAGCATTAGTACTTTTTAAAGTTTCACATACTGTGGATATTTTTACAATTTGAAAAATATTGAATTGTCTACGATTCCGAAAGTCAATAATGTTTTTTTCCCCGTTTGTCCAGTGGTGACATCTTCCCGACAGAATTTAGACGTGCTTTGACAGGGGTTGCCGTTGATTCGGAGGACGAAGACGATGAGGACATGGATGATGATGATGACATTGATGATGATGACATGTATTCAAGTTCGGCCAGCAGTCAAGGAGGTGGCCTCCAGCACCAGGACTCCCAGGCAGGCTCTTGGACGTCATGGTGCTCTGTGTTGTAGACACATTTGTTTGTGGTCCAACTATGAAGCTCATGGACACTTTGACTTCTCATACAGATATTGGTTTACATAGGGATAAATGGGTTGGTTTAAGTTTATAATATTCTCAGTATAAGATGGCCAGAAAGAATTAGGTAAAAAAGACAGGACAAGGAGGAATAAGGAGGCAAATACCCACTGGAAAATGGAAACAGATTGGTCATGCTTGCAGAACGCCACGGAAAGTTGTCACCAGACAAGCATTGGAATGGAATCCACAGGGAAATAGGAAAGTGGGAAGGTTGAAAGAAATGTGGCAAAGGTGACGGGAAGAAAAGATGAAGACGATGGAATGTCCTGGAGAGAACGGAAGAAGAAGGCAAAGAACAATCCTAGAATTGAAGAACACTTCTGAAGCCTAGGTTTCCTCAAGAAATTATCAGGATTGAGTCATTTCAAATGGATTGTACGAGTTTTGTCATTACAATTATCCCCCCCTGTTAATGTTAATACTTTGTGGCATGCCATGACTGAGGAGATGGGAAATATCTCATTATATTGCAACAGGTCATCCAGTGCTTTCATCCTCAATATCACACATGGGTCGTTTGAAGTGCCTTCTTCTGTGTTTTTCTTCCCTAGTTTCCCTCTCTATTGAATTCTGAGCACTTGTTAGTTACATTTGGGTGGAGTTTTATCTCCAACTGGCAGATTCCAATGACCAGTCTCCAGACCTATCTAAATATGTGTGATATTTATAAAAACTATTCATATATATATATGTTACACTTCCAATCTTGGACTTTGGTTGAATTATCCAGTTATGAGATGATGATTCAAATGGGGATGGTATATATCTGAGAGAACTGCATATATGGACACATTTAGCACTTTTGATTTTGACTTGTTGTAGCTGTATGTCATTGTCACAGTGCCTTTTACTTTTATTTACAGATCACCCGTCCACATTTTTTTTTCTTGTGTTGTTATGAAAGGATAGTTTACCTTCAACCCTTTTGTTTTCAATATGCCCCATAAGACGCAATATGATAAATGCGTCACAGAAATGTGTTGGTTTCAGTCTTGAATGTCCAGTGTCAATGTGTGTGTGTGTGTGTGTGTGTGTTTGTGCGTGTATGTGTCACTGTGAGAATTGCATACAGATTGGTATTATAAATTATAGGATTGTGTTATCTATGTTTGAAATGAGGAAAAGATATTCAGTTTCAACGTTATTGTAAGCCTTTGAAAAAGTTGGCTAAAATATATCAATATCAATATCGTCATGCCTTTGAACGGGTGGGAGGTAATTGTGAAACGGGATTCTCAATGATCAGGTTTACAATACATCAATAATTTTTCTATCGTTCAAGATATGTGTTTTCTTATTCCGTCTGTCTTACCTATTAATGTGTTGTAATGTGAGCCTGATACTATTTATCATGTACATTTATAAATTATTGCATTATAAACCCTGGAAAAGTAAGCGCTATATCATTATGTTATCTTTAAAAATGGGGCAGTGATGAAATTTGTTAAGTCTTTTCAAATGATGTTGACTAATGTTGTCATGATGGTTATGCTTCTTGAGGAGGTAATTCCATTCAGCAGACCACACAGAATGGACCATTATATTGCTCATTATGGTCATATGGAGTTAGAGGTTTATTATCTGTGTCATGTTAAACGTCTCAAGACCAAGGGATCCTAGGCGAAGAAATACATCTGAATGGGAATTTTGAATTTGAATGATATAAAACTAATTCGTGTGAAGATGTTGAAAAAGTGCAATAAAGTTCACAAATGTCTTTGTGTGAATATTTTGTTGTTGGGGGGGGGGTTCCTCATTTCTCAATTGGTAGCAGGCGTCTCTGGGTTGGTCTGCTTTCTGTTTGATATTCTATCTAATCTTGTCCTGGCACCTCAGTCTTTCCATGACCTCATACTCATTGCGTTGATGGCAAGTTCTTTCTTTCTTGATCAAATACCTTTTGTACCGCATTGCAGTGTAAGGACAGCTTTGATAAGCTGTAATTACTTTGCATCAAGATTTAAGATAAGCAGGTGATGAGCCCACTCTCTGATGGCAAGTTTTAGTCTGGCGCCTGTCTGAACACATCACATTATCATTTAGAGTAAGTATCTTAGTCTGTCATGGTATGTCCAAGGTAATTGGAATTGCTGATTAAAAGTGACACGACGGGTACTTTAATTTTATTGGAAGATGATGGTGAAGAATGGAGAGTTTGGGTTTTAATTCACAACTCTTCTGCAAAAAGGACTGAAATAAATCTCAAACGCTGCAATCTTTAGAAGTAGAAAGGTACGTCTCCCATCCCTTTGACTACTGAAGGTTTTAGGTCTGGGCAACAGCAGACCGACTCAAAAAGCCATTACAATTACAATGATGAGGGAATGTTGAAATAGAATTTGAGAAGAGACTATCCCAGTTTTACAAAATTTCAAGTTTGCAGGTCATGACTCAATCGTATCTTCCTTGCCTGATCTCGTGGTACGGGGTAGATGAACTGCCTGAACCACCTGTTGTTGAATTAGTTTACCTTGGAATTGGAATGAACCAAATATGGTGGCGAGTGGTTGGAGGGGTCTACTTCTGTTCTCTCTTACTTTTAATTAATCCTGTCATCTTACTATTTTCAAGCACTGTATAAGCTGTATTGTGTCAATGTACTTTCTTTCACCAAACAAACCAAATAGGGTGTAACATTTCTAGACATTTTCCCTCAAATCCGTGGAAGACGTAAAAAAAACGTAGTTTGAGGAATAGATGTGCCAATACAAAATGTGGACATTGAAGTTTGTTGATGCGATCTGTGTGTGTATCATTTGTGGTAAACACTTTATAACCTTTTTGTCCAAAACCCTCACATTTTTAGTTACTCCACACACAAAGCCTGCATGGGAATACTGGGAACCTTTAACTTAAACTTAAACAACACAACATCTGATTGTCATCATGTTCATTTTAATTTTATTTTGTGTCAGTCAGGGAAATCAATAAAAAAATTAAAATACATATTAAATTACATCTGCTGTCTGTATATGGAAATTACATATTTGGAAATGAAAAAAAAATGTTTACCACTGCTGCTATTCAAGATTGAAAGTTCCAAGCTTAACCAACATGAATACCCTTTTGGACATGTAAAAGTCAGTATGTATTAATATTAAACGTAACAGTATTATTATACCATGTTGTCAATAAATTCATACAGAACTTTATTCTCAACAGTCATAAAATTGTCATGGTTCATATTAATAGTAAGGTAACAACAGACCAATTGATGCAATCAGAAACTTGTGTGTGCTTTAAATTTTCATTATCATCCTGAAGATGAATCATCTTTATTATCAAACAACTAATTTTCAATTTTACTCCAAATCACCATATTAATATTAATACTAATACGCCCTTTTAACAAGTGTTCAAAATGACATCTCTGCTGCAATTGAGCATATTATTTGTCACAATTGCTACTACTGCTGTTTTTGACTTTGCCGGAAGTCACTCAATCAAAACAATTACCTTTGAATCTGGGTAAGATCTGACACTGTGGACTTAAAGTCAAACGATGAGCCATGATGAACGGTTGAAATGATGGAGATCCCCTCCATTCGCTACAAAGCACTTTTCATATTTACAAGGATTTGCAACTTTCAATTGAAATCTGACACATCTCACTTGTACAATGCATGCATAAAACAAAATAGAAGAGTAATGTTGTACTATAAATAATGCTTCGTGTAATAGTAACAATAAAAGAAATTAATGAAACTACTGATGGATTATAAAGCACAGAAGGTACCAAAATTGTTATGGATAATGCTAAAACTAAATGAAAACCATAGAAACAAAAAAAGTGCCCAAGTGAATGCATGTAAATACCATATGTAGATACTACAAGTAAATACCACATGCAATACCACAATCATGTTCCAAAATTAAGTATAGTAGTAATAGTATGTCATCAGTCAGTGTCAGTAAACGTACACATTTTCTTGGAAGTGGAAGGTGACAAACTAAATGACAAGATGCAATTTATTACTTGGCATACCAAAGATCTCATCGCCACAGCTTTAAAAACATGATATACTGTACACCCACCAATTTGCTACAACAAGTCTCATGAAATAAAATAAAAAAGGTGAAAATTGCAAATAATATAAAGAGCATAGCCGTGAAAAAAAGAAAATTAAAATTAATTGATATTGCGTAAAAGTAAAATATACAAGTAGAACTAGAAGCACTAGATTTGAAATAACTGCAGGCCTCAGACCACCCAGCATGCTCAGAATTGACTCAAATTGGTGTAACAGTACATTGTAACAGTACATGTACAGTTATCAATGACAATGGCAGGAGGTTTTATTTGTTTTATTTAATTATAATTCCCTGAAAAGCGAGTTGAAGTAAAGTACATACATGCAGGTTGCTGTATACAAATGCAAGGGGTTCAAATTCAATGCTGTCTTCAACAGCCAGGTAGGTATGTATTCTCATTTACACTTGAGTCAAGTTTGTACAGAAAGTTATGCTGGTCAAATACAGTATGGCTGGGTGATGATTGATATATTGATAGAAATACAGATGTGAAAATATTGCAAGTAAAATAAAACGGGGATAAATCAATTCAATGAATTAACGACTTGTACCATACTAATACTCTCCACATTGGTAGTACACCCTTTCCATGCAATGTAATCATGACAACTGGACAGAAGAGTGAAATAGCACCATGGTATTGCGATTATTGGTGGAAGAAGAGTGTGTCAACATAATGTAGTCTTGTACTTGTATGCTGTGCTCGGTACAGTTTTATGGTTGAAATTGAAAAAGATTCTTTGTTTTTTTTGACTGGTGGTAAGACATAATGACGTACAAACACATAATGACGTACAAGTACAATACCCGTGACAGGAAAGAGAGTATGTAGACAGACAGAAAGAAGCAGACCATGCAGTGCTTGCAAATTATAAGATGACAGTGACTGACACTCAGTATGAGATAAAAGATCAAACAGAAGTAGACCTTACCAGACGGCCCTGTGACCGTTACAGTACAGCATCCATTTGTGGAAATGTGTCAACACAATCAGATTATGTCCTTTGATCATTATATATCATATCATAAAGATATAAACCATGCAAAATATATAGCTCACTGACTTTTACTATTACTAATGACTCATTACTATGATGTGAAACAGCCACAGAGACTCATCATATAAAACTGAGGAAAATGAAATAAACAAAACATCTGCAAAAACATGGCTAATTGTCTGATTCTTAAATCAGGGTTGTTAAAAACATGAAGTGAGGGTGACCGATTACGATTATTAATTAATATAATGACTTTGGACCAATAGCTATGATCCTTTTATAGATCTGTATGGCTGGCTGAATGATGAAAATGAGCTTCACATATGTTGATCTTTTCAGTTTTGCTTTAACTACCGATACTTGAGTTTGAACATGTGTAGGCCATAAAATGAGGTGACTGATTACAGTTGAAAAATTAATCTACTGCTACGACTCGTGTATTGATATTATATCTTAAGCCTTGTTGCCTTCATACCTGAGAATTATATACAAGTACAAGTAATTAGATTAGATAAGTTTCAATAAGCTACTAAAATAAATGGTTGTGCAAAGGGTCTAGCTATATTCTAAGGCTTTCGTTTAAAGTTAAAGAATATCATTATGTGATTAATGATAAAATACAATTAAAATGGGAACAAAACACGAGTGAGAGGAGATTGAAATGACATGTTTGGGCTTATGGTGAGCTGCTACTTCTACTTCTACTGTGAAAATAATATGTTCAAAGTCTGAATAATTCCCTGTACTAATAATATATTAGTGAATTGTGAGTGAATTGACAACTTTTTTGTGCTGATGCTTGTTTGTGTTTAAGCTGAAGAAAGATCATTGAGACAAAATGAATGCAATGCAGTGCTTGGAACTGGTCAGATGATGGGATTAGATACAAGATCAAACAGAGACTGGGATTAGATACAGGATCAAACAGAGATTGGGATTAGATACAAGATCAAACAGAGACTGGGATTAGATACAAGATCAAACAGAGACTGGGATTAGATACAGGATCAAACAGAGACTGGGATTAGATACAAGATCAAACAGAGACTGGGATTAGATACAAAATCAAACAGAGACTGGGATTAGATACAAGATCAAACAGAGACAGACCCAACCAGAAGCACCTTCCAAACCGTGACCCTTTGTTTGTTTGTTTGTAAAAGAGAGCACATTGACACAATATAGGTCATACAGTGCTATGAAATAGTAAGATGAAAG
>JAUELH010046543.1:0-13096 GCA_031471375.1 Hermissenda crassicornis | reverse complement strand
CCTGGCAAAATTAATTCTACCCATAGAGATAGAGACAGTGGGCTCATCACCTGCTTCTCTTAAATCTTGATGCAAAGAAATTACAGTTTATTAAAGCTATCCTTACACTGCAATGCGGTACAAAAAGGAAATTTGATAAAGAAAGAAAGAAAGAAATTATTTTCACCCTCAAAAAGAGTATATTGTAAAAAAAACGGCATAGTCCAATAACTCCCTTGCTTTGAGGACAGGGGTTCAGGGATGTACTTAAAAATCCATGGCATGTGAAGCATCGCCTAGTTACACGACGCACACCATATAGTTATTTTTCGCTATTGTGTCGATTCAATTTCTTATCAATGCAATCATTATAAATTGATCAATTTTACACTGACCCAATTTTTATTAATCAACCAATCATCCAAGAAATTGCTTATTCATTATAAACCACTTTTGAAATACACACATATTTTGAAAACTTTTCTTGCTTTCTTTTTCAGTTATCGAAAATCCAAGAGCAATTAGCATCACTTACGCAGTATCATTTCCAACGTTTAAAAGAGAAGAGTGAGATTAAAACAAAGAAAAAGAAGAAAAAAGATAGAAAAGATGAGTTGAAGAAAGAAGTAGTTGAAAGTGTGAATCCCCCACCACAAGTCCCAGTAGGATCATTACCAGCCCCAGCCCTCACTAAAGACACATCTAAGCCTAAGAAGAAATCAAAGCTAAAATCTCCTGCATCCAAAAAGGCTCGCAACAATGGTATTAATCGCAGTGGTTCCAATCGTAAACGCACTAATGCATTGCCACCTGGTCCAGTCATGCCACCATTTGACAGTGAGGATGAAGATAATGCTAAACCTATGACTTACGATGAGAAACGGCAACTCAGTCTTGATATAAACAAACTGCCTGGTGAGTTGGATTCTTTTTTACTGTTGGGTCTTCTGGTGACAGCTGTCAATGCATTGTTCTGTTCCTACTTTTAACTAATCCTGTAAACTTACTATTTCCCAGCACTGACCTATAGTGTGTCGATGTGTTCTCTTTCTGCCAACAAACTCGCGTCTCTTTCTGCACACAAACAAGCAAACCAGCATTGTTTTAGTTTTGGACTAAGTTTCCTGTTACATTTTTTTTTGTCTGCATAAGATTGTACTCAAACCTCTATCTTTTCCTTCTCAGGTGATAAACTTGGAAGAGTTGTTCACATCATTCAGTCCAGAGAACCGTCCTTGAGAGATTCTAATCCTGATGAGATTGAAATCGACTTTGAAACCCTCAAACCTTCAACACTTAGAGAGTTGGAGGAGTATGTTATGACATGCTTGAAGAAAAAGCCAAGAAAGCCATATAGTAAGTTATTAATTATGTGTCATGTTGTAAATATTTGTTTGAGGTAGAGTTGGCCCTGTCCTTGCTTAATTATGGTAGTGCATTGTTTTAATTTTTTTTTTAATGGGTTTCATAGCTTGTATGTGTATATTTCACACAAACCTGGCTATGTAATTTTTTTATGAATGTTAAGTATTGCATTTTCTTTTTTGACAGCTCGTAAAGCTTCCACAAAGTCCAAGGAAGAGGCGCAACGGGAAAAGAAACTCGAACTAGAAAAGAGATTGGAAGGTGTTCAGCAACAGTTGGGACAATCAAATAAAAAGTCAAAAAAAGGTGCGTCTCATCGTGGGGGGGGGGGGGGGGGGGGTTTACATGCACAATTCTCCGACTTTGACATGTTCATAAGATAAGATGTATCATTTATTTCTTCATCTAGGGCATTCTTGGGTTTTTCATTTATATTATATTATGGAATGATAGTAATGATAATAATAAGAGTTGCAGCTCATTAACTTGTGTGTTACAGGTGACCAGCTAGTTGTGCAATTGACCAGTCCCACGGGTGGCTGACTTTTCTTTCTCTTTTTTTTTGGCAAATGAGCCATAATGTTCTTGGCTTTTTTGACAATACTTTATATTTTCCTCAGAGGACAACGGCCCAGGTGGTGATGTTCCCGTGTCCAGCAGGCTGAGTGCCAGCAGTAGTAGTTCTTCAGGCAGTGATTCCAGCAGTGACAGCAGTTCTTCCAGTTCCTCAGATTCATCAGACTCGGAATCAGGTTAGATTGCAAAATCATCAGTAGGGCTTTAAAACTTCACATAGGAAAATGATCTGAGCTTAATTTTTTAAGCAAAACTTGTCATGCATGAAGAATTGGCTGTTCTTTACAACTCATGTGATTTGTGGATGTCTTACGGGGTAAAACAGCATAGTATGTGATAGAATGGTTTGAAGGGAGAATGAGAGGGACGACTGATCATTGTTGTTATATCATATCTTTTACTTCCCACCTCAGTAGCATTGAAGGAAACTTGTTGCTAAATTGTTCAAAATTTGTATTGTATACCTGATAATTTCTATTAAGCCTTATACAGGGTGTCCGGTCAAAAGCTGTACAATTTCCTATCTTCATAACTGCTTTAGGGTTCAACCAGTGCAAGGTTGTTTTTTTTTTGTACCTACCTGGCATGTTCCACCTTTTCCCAGGTGGTAACTATTTTCATAAACGTAACGATCTATATTGTGTTGACTGGAATCGTCAATGGGGTATTGCTGTGTCTTATGTCAACCCTGCCTTGTTATGACGAGGTTGTCCTTTTTTTTCTCCTAATCGTGCCCATCTTACTTTGTTGCAACAGCTACATGACCGTATTGTTTTTGGCACAACAAAGTCCAGTGCATGGATTTATAGTGTTTGTGAGTTGGTTATGAAAGGAGGTGATCTCCAGTCTCTCAGTAGCTGCAATTGTTCTTGTAATTATAATCTGGATTTTACTATCTGAAGTTTTTTGTCCGACTTTTCTGAAGTAACATTGACAGCTATTCTATTGTCATTGACAGAGGAATTTAATAATTCCCTTTCAGCAGCAAATATTGTGGAGAATTACAGTCCACGTTTGGTATTGTTCAAGATAATTACATGCAGCTTTTTATGGGACACCCTGTATATTTTGTCATGGATTTTTGGACTGTGATGGTGAGTTGTAACTATATTGGGGGCAATATGAGTTTCAGGTGTATGTTTGATCGCTAGAAAACCATCCTTTGTACTCAGTAGGACCGTTGATTTTGTGGCAATGTTTTTAATTTTTTATTCGATGATTTATTGTGAATTTTATGTGAAGTGAAGGGTTGAAATGTGATCACATACCATTCTAGGGCTTCATTACTTTGGGGTTCCTTACTTCATCCACTCATACATATACATGCAGGTTCTTCGAGGGGGTCTATGGCAAGGTCTTATTTCTTCTCTCTGTAAACTTGCTCTGTCTTCGTTTTCTGGAGCTCAATTGCCTTCAGTTTCAATACTTTCTTGTGACAACCATGCACTTGAATGGTCTGAGGCACAAATTATCCAGCTCCCACATGTACTTACAACAAAATCTCTTGGCACAACAGTCATGTGATCAAGCAACTATGTCTATTCACTGTATTTTCCCACGGCACAATCTACATGTCTACTGTCACTAGACTTGCTTTGTTCGTGGAAATGAATGTGTATATTGCACACACCTTAAATGGACACTTGATATGAATATGTTCAAAGGCCTTTGCTGAATGATGTAGAGTTTCCTGGGAAGTAAATCATGACTAAAATGGTAATAAATCGTTTTTTACTTCATTAAAAGTATATGTCTGGACTAGATTATTTGTGCCCAAGCGATTAAAATACATGTAATATACAGCCATAGAATGACAAGCATTTTGTTGGATGTCAGTTGTATAATTGATCCTCTTTTATTTTACATTAGTACTAATTTCTTCAGAAGGTTGGTATGCAATTCTGGTAGGATTTACTTCTGCTCGCTCTTTTAACAAAATTAATGTACTTTTTTACATCACTAAATGTCTTGTGTCAATCTGATCTCTTTGCAAATAACTCATGCCACGATCAGCCTGCTTGAAGCAGAATGAGGGGTCATCGAGTAGAGACTACCTCTATGCACTGAACAAATAGAATTTGGTTTGTGGGAAGTTTGGGGCAGTCTCAGGTGGAGTCTGCTGACCTGTTGTTTTTTAACCCAATCATATCACCTTACCTGTGGTTGAAAGGCAGGGTCTTCTTCGGTACTCTAATCCTATCATCCTATTGGCTCTCAGCATTATGCAATCTTTACTGTCTTGCCCTTTCAAAAACAATCGAGTGGTTGCCTGGCGTCTCTGATAGAGTCTACTCCTGTTTTATCTTCTAACTAACCTGTCATCTTACTGTTGCCTAGCACTATATGACTCATATTGTGTCAATGTGTTCTCTTTCAACTAACGCAAATAAGAAACAAATTATCATTGTGCTCTCCGTTTGACTACCAAACACTATATATCCTGGCGGGTGGTTGGAGGGCGCCTCTGGTAGGGTCTACTTCTGTTTGATCTTTTAACTAATCCTCTCATCTTACTATTTCATAGCACTGTATGACCTGTATTGTGTCGATGTGCTCTCTTTTACAAACAAACAAACAAACTATATATCCTGTCTGTATGGGGGTATTTTAAAGAGGATAATGTTTTTCTGAATACCTGTGTTCATCTCACTGCCTTATTATTGTTTTGATTATTGATTTTATAGAATAATGTAATTCCATGGGGGGTGGGTTCTCGTCTCGTCATATTTCTGCTGACAGTTGAGACGGATGATTCTGAATTGTCTCTGAATCTAGTGTTGGTGGGGCAATTTTTATGTTTCCATTAGTTGATATATTTTTGTACAATTTGTAATTTATTGGTATTGTACTGGTCTATCCCACCTTTCTTTCTCGCCTCATCCCCTCCTCTCTTCCAATTCCTTGATGGGGGTTGGGAGGTGTTGCATAGGAATTACTACTTTCCCTCCGGTAAACTGTCACTTGAAATCCACTGTTTCGATGATACCATTCTTTTATACTTAAATTGTTTATCATCATATATTATTTCAAACATACTGGCTTATGAACGATGAACATATTTGTGCAATATTCTAAGTCTACTTTTCACATTGTGATTTTATATATACCATGAGGTTAAGGCTGGGTCCCATATTAAATGTCACAGTATTTTTGTCATCTTTCATTCAAAAGTCTATGTGTATTTGCAGGTGTTGATGAGTGCATTGAGTGCAGGTTGTGCTAAGTAGAGGCCAGTTTTGTGTGGGTCAATAGTGATGAGTTTGAATTGGTGACAGTTTTTGTATCCAGAAATCACATGGACTTCTGCTTACATCTTTTCTTTCTCAGACCCTTGCCTGTCCTTGTGTCTGTTGTTTCTCCACGTCTTTTTTCCTCCTTACCCACAATCTGAATGACATTGCATTTATTAATTTGTTTCACCTCTCATCCATGAGTTGTAGTCTTGATATGATGTTCTCATGTCAAATAAGTTTGCATGAGGGCGCTCCTCCTTCTCTCTCTCTCTCCCCCCCTCTTCCTCCCTCTCCCTCTTATCGCTCTCTCTAAAAAATTTATTACCTCTCTCAAAACGAAAGGTAGAAAAGAGTATAGTGATCTTAATCTGGTTTGCTTTCATTGAGCATGATAGTTGAAAGTAAAAATTAAATTTTGAGGACTTTTGATACCCCTGGCCTCCACTTGGATTACAATTGCACTCAAAAACTCGATATAAAAGATTTTATACATATATGATTGTACATTCCTTTATTCTCTTAATGAGATGTTATCATTGTATTCTTGTATTTGCTTAGTCTGGTTTGTATAAAAAGTTGGAGAATACACTTTCTCAACTATGTAATTTGTTACAACTATCATGCTCAAGACATGCAAACTGTCCTGATTTGTAATTATTGTAAATGAAAAAGATCTTTATGATACAATCTTTTTTTTTACAGTTATTAAATAAACAAATGATAAACTGCTGAAATTGACTGGCCTCTGTTATATAGCACAACCTCCATCAATGGGTGTGAAAGGGTGAATGATGATTGTGGTCAAGCATGGATTGTAATGTTTTGTTTTGTTTTGTGATGTTTGCTGAGTCATCAAGATCATCTTCGCTCCCAGCTGTTGTCACCCAACAATTCATATCCACTTTTCTATCCTTACTCATTTTATTGATCATGTATTCTTGGGAAGCTAATGTGACTCATTCATATTCTCTAGTCACTATTCACCATTGTCATTGTATCAAATTTTCAGCTACTACAGCGGTATTCGTGATGGTTAGAGGGCGCCTTTGGTAGGGTCTACCTCTTTTAACTAATGCTGTCATCTTACTATTTCCTAGCACTACACGACCTATATTGTCTATGCACTGCTTTGCTCAATAGACGGCTATATTCTTGGGTATTGTGTACTCTTTCAAAGTCAATAGTGTTTTGGCCTGATGCTGTAACCTGTTTGGCAGTTGAAGGGTTTTCCTATTTAACTAAGATTTCAATCCTGTCATCTTATTCTCTCTAAGCATTACATGATCTGCGGATCTATCTTTACAACAAAACGAACACTAACATGAGGCACATCAAATTAATTCACATTTTAAGTAGCTGGTGATTGAGATTGAAAAACTCCTGACAGGGTCTCCCTCTGTTTTATCTTTACAATTCCCTGTAGTGCATGAACTGTATTGAGTTGATGTTCTGTTTCCTTTGTCCTCCGCCGGTAACATTTGTTTGCAGGTGGGTGTGGGTGCCTCTGATAGGGTCTGTTCCAACCCGATATTTTATCAATTTCTTGTCACCTTGTCTTAATCATATCCTTGAGGTATGAAGGTGTTATGGTAAGGAAGTCATGACTTGTATAGAAAGTATCCATTTTCTCCCTTGACAAACAGAAAAGGGTATGCTAATGAAATTAAAGCGATACTAGTGAGGCACTTGATGCAGATTGGAGTTCTGCGTCATCAGCGAGTTTGACCAACATATGATGGGGTGTGTTCCGGAGCACATTCCTTTACCCATGATCTTGAGTTTGCTGGAGAAATTAAATTCTCCTCTCAAGCTTTCTGTATAAACTATCTTCTCATCTGGTTTTGTTTTCAGAGTCCCCTAAGAAAAAACAAAAATCTGGAACAAAGAAGAATGCTTTGAAGGTGAGGAGTTTTGACACAATAGACAGGTGTATGGATATTGAATAATTTTAGCCGTTTTTCATGCTGCAACACACTGAGTCACAAACTTTGCAGTTCCTCTAAACTTGGGTTTTTCTATTTCTTGTGCAGTGATAAAAGTTATAGCCCTTGTTTCAAACTTATTACTATAATGATTGTTATTTTTTCCCCCTCAATAATTGTGATTTTTAAAAAAAAGTTAGTGAAAGGAACTTTTAAATCAGGGCTGCCAGCTCTCAATTTTAACAGGACTTTTCAATTCCCGTCTCCAAAAAAAAAAAACACCCTAATTTGATTGAAAAATAAATTAAAAAAAAATTGGTATCATTACGATCTAATGTTGGTAGCATAACGATTTTCTTGACTAAATATCTTCTGGCGTCACAACTTTTGCTCTGTTTGATTGGTGCTTGTGATTGTCAATGGAATCTGGGAGCCAGGTGTCATGTCTTTTAATTCTTTCTTTCCTGAATTCATTTTCCACCTACTACCAATCATTTGACATGCACACGTTTAGGGAATGCTGGTCGAGCATATTGGGTCTGAACAATTAGCTGCACTGGAGCATTAAAAGTGTTCCCAAGACATTGGGAAAATGTGTCTATAGCAGCTCTGCCATCCTTTCTGATCATTAGAATTAGTTATCGACTGCTTTAGAATAGAATTTTGATGCCATTGGTTTTTAAAAAGGGTGACTTTTTGATAGTAAGTGAAAAATTGCTGTGAGGCTGGTTATAGTGGAGAGATTCTGTCAAGGATTCCATTGAGAGTTTATCCTCGATTACCTCTTTCAAGACTCAAGACGAATAAAATCTGTCAACTTGAAATGGTCCAGTGGTGTAGTGGTTAAGTCGCTCACATTTTGGTTCGAAAGGTCGTGGGTTTGAATCCTGGTGGTGATACTGGGTTTTTTTCCTTAAGAGTTTTCAAGGCTCAATCCCACACATTCCTATTGTAGACAGACTGTAAATCGGAGATGTCGCCGTTTAAATAACCTTAATGTGCTTACAAAGGGTGTTGAACAAAAACAAAAAAAATTCTTTGAGATAATTACTGTTGTACATTTGCTTCATGCTTAGAAATCAGGATAAAATCTGGCACTATGAGTATGAGCCATATAGCTCTCTATTTTATTTTTTTTACTTTCTAAGGTTCAATAGAAAACAATAATGACCATGTGTCTCTAGCTTTAGATAGAATTACTGTCCACATTTGTCAGTATGGAATTATATGACCCAAACAGTCTTTTGTTTAAAATGCTGATTTGATACATTCAAATATTTTGGTTCTTGTTTCAAAGTTTAGTTTGCCATTTGCAATACATGAAGGCGGCTGGTTCTTGTTTATTTTATTGTATAGTAAAGTGAATTTGTTCTGATTAAACAGCTTGCATGATAGTGATATGCTTTTAATTTTAAACTTAAAGAACTAGCCAAACACGAAGTGCACATTTGTTTATGCTCACCTTCCAGTGATTTGTGACATAGGTAACTAGAGAAAGGTAAAAATATTACTTGTGTCACATTGCAGTCTAGTCCACAATCTGAGAGCAAGATATCAGTGGGAGCAACCAACAGCAAAGACATTTCTCCGAATGTCAGTGTCACATCTCCTATGATGCCTAGTACATTCCCCAAGGTTCAGCAGCCTCCGCCTGGGTCAGCAATCAAGAACGAGATGGTCCCTAACCTGCACAATAGCACTACTAATTCGCCTCATAACTTCAATATGTCCAATGCCTCATCTCTGGCCGCCAATGGTAAGATGGTCTGCTTTTTTTATAGGACTGCCAATTCTAAATAAAAATTTAATCATTAGAACTGATGTACATATGCTTGGTGAATTCAATCATTACAACAACCTTTACTGATCATCTTACTGCAGCACCATATTTCCCACTACTATGATAAGCAGTAAAAATCATATTTCTCAAAATCAACCCTGACAGTTCAAAATGTTGTTCGACCAACTATATGGATTAACTGATGGTTTCAGTGCTAAGAAGTCGGGAAGTCGATTACAGGAGGCGATGGCGGTAGAATGCGACACACAAAATGCAACATAACTTCTATGACCCAGAGAAAAAAAATAGAAGGAATAAATAAATAAACACAAATTGAGTGACATTCTTACATAACTGACAGCTTTACATGGAGAAAGGGTAGCCATTACTAATAAGTATAAAAGATGGGAAAAACAAATAGTCATCACTAGTTTAACACTCTCCATTATCAATGGGGATTTCAGCCATAGTTCCATGTAAATTCTTTGTCTAAAACATTCAAAACCTTTTTATCCCACTCTCGGAATCCATAGAAATTTCATTGATAATCTCCCGAGAGGAACGTTTTATTTAGCATTTTGAATCAAAACAAAAACGAAATTTGCTTCCAAATACGGATTCGATAGAAGAAACAACCAGGCAGAATAGAAGTACAGCTATAAATAGCCATGACTAATGGTGAAAAAGTGAACAAACTTTTAGACATGGCTATAAGTTAAAGAATGGATTTTTCCAGTCACCCTATGTAGGTATAGTAAAAGGATTTTGGATTTTGATTGGTTGATTCTATGAGGAGAATATTTCAGTTTGACATTTTTGTGACGTCAGAGGTCATGATAGTGGGCTTTGCAAGACCGTCATTTTAGTGCACATTGTTAGTTTGAGTTGTGTGACCATGAAATCAAAGTGTGTGACATGTTTCGTCAAAACAGATCCTATTGTGTGCCGCACACCATTAAATTTTTACCAAAAAATCCCCAAAAAGTTAACTAATAAGTTTCTTCTGCACCTTCTGTCTAATGTAAATCATCTTCATTCATCCGGTATAGAATAATAATAATAATACAGTTTCCGTGGTCTCTCAGCTAGAAGAGTTCTAGTGACTATACGTTCAACCGGATCTCAACGGACGCATTCGGGTCCATTGAAGTGACACGCAAATAGATCTACCTGGCGCATTGAAGGGCAAAGGGTTAATAAAAATATAGCAGTTATTTTGGACGTAAATGCAAAAAAAAAGACATGTTTTTCAGGTTCAATGCAAAATACCACTATTTTGCTCTGGCACACACCCTCTGTTTACATTCAAGTGTAACTGTGGGTACCAATCAACCTCCCGGCTAGGTATTGAGTGACACTGATTATTTGTTCAGTTTGAAGAAAAATATGTAATTAACCCTGGGATAACAGATCTACAATGACCTTGTGCATGGAAAATCCTTATGCATGTGTACAGTGCACATGAGTGGGTAGTGAATACTCTGCAAAACAAGGAGTTGAGTAGTTGTGGGCCTCTGTGTTAGTGAGGAGTGTGTCGGCTGTGTGTTTGTAAAGGATTAGGGTGAGCAATGAAACATACTGAAGTGTTACCACAAAGTGATATGCATAATACTGCAACTGATTGTCCCATGTAACTGTCAGAACACAGAATCTCATCTATATTTTGTTGTGCTTTTGTAGACAAAAACAGTCTATTTTATCAAGATGCCAATGTCAGTCAAGTGACTTGTCCCCACTTCTCTCTTCAATTCAGCATCAATGGTAAACAGAAATATTAGTCAGGGCATCCCAGCCCAGCCGATGAAACCAGCCGGGTCCCTGTCTACCCCAAAGACTGCCCCTAGGACTGGTGGTGAGTTGGGTGTCATTGACTGACTAGGCCTGTTTTATGAGTCAGTATCATCTGAGCATATGTAAACCTGTTTCTTTGGTTAAGTGTTTCAACAGATGGTTGAGAGTGGCTTCTTTTTTTGTTAGATTTTTATGGTTCTTTCTTACACTGCATTTTACAGAGATAAATATGAAATTTCTGCCCTTACTTGATTGTTTCAAAAAGGACTAAAACACATGCATTGAACTTGTGAAGGAATTCTTGAACAGAACTATTCATAGGGATGAGACATCACTTTTTCACTTTATTACTTCCCCACCCACAGCTCCCATGACCAGTACCCCTTTGCCAGGAGCAGCAGAGCGACGTCTTCATTCTTCTGTTGTTGGACTAGACAGCACTCCCATCTCCCATTTGCCAGGGCGGCGGCCATCGAAAGAAAATGACAGCAGCCTCCCTCTGAACGAGTCGTCTCAATCCTTGCAGGTGAACCCACCCCAGCAACAACAGCAACAGGCACAGACTATCATGCAACAGCCTGCCCGACTTGGTGCAACTGGTTTACCCAGTGTCACACCGGGGGTACGCAAAATGGATTCATTCCCTCGATTCTCCCTCAGTGATGAGGATTCCAGCCCTGCATCCAGCCCTCCTTCCCAGGCTCCACCAGCGCCACCTGGAGCCACTGTCTGTAAGTCATCCCAACAATTGTCATGTGCCTTGGGCTCATAATAATAATTAGTATATTTATATAGCACACAGTCTCCCGTGAATAAGCTTGAGTCGCTTTCTAATACTATAGATGACTAACACTAACAGCCAGTTTTTGTTTGGTTTTGGGATTGATTTGGTTATTTAAAAAATTTGTTATAGAAATGTCCCTTTGCCCAATAAGTGTAAATCTTGTCCTCTTTATGAATAGCTTCATTTAGACACCTGTATAATGTTGTATTGTTTATCCACCGGGTTCAGCTGCCAGTGGTGTGGGTGTTCTGTACAGCTCCAGCAATCAGAACAGTGTGCTAAACAAGACCAATGATGTTGAGAACAAGACTCCTTTAACACCTGCCGCTCAGGCAACCCCCAAGGTAAGGCAATCGGTCGTGGTCAATTCCTCCTGCTTTGTTTTGTTTTTTAAAATTTTAATGAACTTTGAAAATTTCAAATAGATCCTATCAATAATAGCTGAGATGTTTTAAAAATCTGAATTGTGTTGTGCGGGTCTGGGTGGTTGAAGGATGCTGCTTGAAGGTCTGCTTGAGTCGATTCCGGTCTTATTACTTCTGTGCATTAAATGACTGATCTTAATTGGATATGCTTTCATCAAACCAAACTTCATCATGTGAAGGGGTCAGGTTCAGTTATGCACAGTTTCTAAGTATGCATGGCATTGATGTTAAAAACAGTTCATGTTGATGGTTGTATGATTATAGTAGGTAATTGACTGAAGTTTATCATTTAGGTACTCATTTTTTCTTTGTATGGTTTTTATTTTTTCAGACTGAAATCAAGATGAACAATGCACAGTCTTGGAACTCGATTACAGCCTCTCTTTCAAAAAACCAGAGTAGTTTTCAACAGTTCAAGAAGATGAATGAAATGAAAAACCAAAAGGTAAGCACACACGCACACATCCTAAAGCTAAGATCTCGTTCAGAGATATTCAAACAATTGAGACTTTGCTGTAATGGAATATTATCAACTAACCAGTGGACTTTAGAGATTCCACACCAATTTCTATTTGAGGGAAAAATTTGGGTTGAAAATCAAAATGAAGACTGGTGATGAGACAGATCTTGCCAAAGAGATTGATGTATAAAGAATGGCTGAAGTCATTTCCTGCACCGAAAGTGTTGAGTAACTATCATCATAATTGGCCAGCACTGTGTTACCAAACTGTGTCCTTGTGCTCTTATTTAAAAAAAAAAGCAAACAATGTGTTTGACACTAAACGTTACAGAAACCATTATTTTTCAATTCATGCGTCACTTGTTCCCAGGAATCGCAGATGAAGAAGATGGAGGAACAGCGACAGAAACTTGCAAGAGATAAGCATAGGCAAGAGGAAGAGAGAAAAAGGTACATGTGAGGAAGAGAGTATAGGAATATGTGGTTGATTATCAGACTGTTTTCTACAAATTAATTTCATTACCTTTGGGGATGCTTAACACTTAACCTGCCTAATTGGCCGAACGGCAAATTTCCGGTATTCCTCCAGAACGCCTATTTCGCCGAACAGCGAATTCAATGATAGACATTTTGTACGAGCGCTGCCATGTACGTAGAAACTGCTACGAACTGCTATCTGGTTTGCTTACATTGTCAGGTTATCAAAGAATAACTCTAGCGTTTCAAAAGCCATCAAATCATATTATTTTCGATAAAATCGATCAATTTTGTACCAGCTATG